>JAUZND010006788.1:0-31042 GCA_034780555.1 Coelogynopora nodosa
TATTGGCGGAGGACCCCGTGGCGGTGGCCTCGTATCTGCGGGGGCTTCGGCTCCCCTGACGGGGATCCCGCCTGACAACCAACCAATTACCAACCATTAACGCCAGGATGGAATTATTTTAAATTAGAAATATTAAAAAATTAAGTTTCAATAAGGATAAATTCTCAGAAAATGCCACAATCGTAGGCCGGGGTTTGCGATATTTTGCCATAATGCAACTTACTGTCTTATAACTCATATTAAAAAGATCACTAACCACTATTTTGAAGGAACCCTCAGAAAGTAATCGCAGGTATAACAGCAAACTTGTAAGGTTGGAGATAAAGAGTGGTTTCAATCCGTTTCGTGTTGTAGATTGCAGTCA
The DNA here is from genome assembly GCA_034780555.1 of Coelogynopora nodosa. Taxonomy (NCBI): domain Eukaryota; kingdom Metazoa; phylum Platyhelminthes; order Proseriata; family Coelogynoporidae; genus Coelogynopora; species Coelogynopora nodosa. The sequence goes on from JAUZND010006788.1 coordinate 365, forward strand.
TGGATTGTGTTAGTTTAAAAGATATCAGAATCTTTTTTTGAATTCATTTCCAATAAGGGAGTATTGCATTTCCTCTATTACGTTCATTTGTTCTACAAAATCAGTATAATCATTTAGATTTAGATTTTGTATTACTAAATTAAAAGTTAATTCAACTCTTAGCCTAAATTGAAGTTAATAATTAAATCAAGGAATTGAGCATCACATTTTGAAAATATTTATTTGGTGCACATATAGGATCAAATCAAAATTAATTAGGAATTCTTAGTGAATAGAATCAAGTTATATTTAATTTTATTTGATGCATAACACTTTTTTTAATGAAAAAGCAACCGTACTAATTTCTGGCTGTGAAGGTAAAACCTTTAAAACATTTTTAAAACTTAATAATATCGATACGTTGTTGAAAATATCCAATACGGATGACCACACAAACTGTGAATTAATATAACTGTGTCGGCTTGATATAAAGAAAATTATTATGAAAGCGAGCAGAAGAATTAAACAATTCACTGATCATTTCTTATTTGACAGATTACGATTTTTATTTTATATTATAGGTAACGAATAAAAGCAAAACGGTTCACAATTTTTCTTGTTTTTCGGCATACTTTAAATTTAATATCTGTACTGTTTCTATTATTCTTATAATTGCTGTCATAATAAGACGATAATTCAACCAGCCTGATATGCGATATCAATCTGTTACATATCATCTATTTCAAACGATCCCTTGATGTATATAACACAAGAAGCGAACTGCAGCTATGTGTTGCTTTATATTAAAGATATAAGATTAAAGCGATTACGAGGAGACCGTATCATATAAGTTCTGGTAAGACATGCAATCCATGAGATAGAGTCATCAGGGATCTAGCCGGGACTAATTAAGGAATCCCGAATTCCGAGCAAATAAAGACAAAAGCTGAAACAAATATAGTTTTCATTGTTTACACATGCTTGTCTCACAGCAAGCCTAGCCTTTCCCATTCCCCTCCCTCGCCCTCTCTTTCTTAACTTATTATAATCAAAGAAACAATTTGTTCGCAAGAGTTATATTATTGCTCCTTAATATAAACTGGAACTGAAAAGAATGAGCAATGTCTCTTTGGTTCGTCTCTATACATTTAAAAGAGGGTCCTAAACAATATTTATATACTTTCTTGAGTAGAATGGCGCTTTCGTCTCCTTCAATTTTCCAATTATCGAGTTGTTTTCTTACCGATCACTCAGCCCCCATTAACCACGCCTAACTGAATATCAAGTATTTTTCTCGTCGGGCTGCGGTCGCAATACACTGTATATATATATATATATACACACAATTATGCAACCCCAAATTATCTTCCACTTGGAGCCTGGATACCAGAGCTGACTTGTGACCCAAAACATAACCCAGACCAACACTTGGACCATGTAAACTTGGGGGGGGGGGGGGGGACTTAATCAGGCGATGAGCAATCTATGCGCTCTTAGAAATATATAATGATGTATATATACCAGTTGTTGAGGGCTCTCGACTGCAAACTGTTTCCCTTTGTGAACTGAAATCACTGCACGGGCGCATCCATTTGTGTCCAAAGAATGCTAATTATATTATATGGGATTTGTACTTCTTTATTATAATAACAATTTCCGACTATTATTATAAAATGATGGTTAGAGTCATTTACAATGGGAGTTTAATCAGTGTAAAAAGTTGAATGTCTTTTTCATCTGAATTTTTCAGGTTTCTCAAATTATAATTAAAGTTACTTAGTTGCTTTAATATATTTGAAAGGACATGTTAAATATATATAGATTTTATATTATTATATTACTACACTAAAAATATTTTATTTTAAAATACTGCATACCATACCTACCAGTATATATATATGACATAGCCATATTTACTTCAAGAAATTTTATATATGCCTTTTTTTATTATAAATTTAAAATAACTAATTTTTTAATTGAAAACGATTATTTTAACAGTTGTTAAAAATCTTATGTTTTCATTTTAATTATACTGTGTTAAATAACATGATTTTATGTGAATCTTCTTTCATTCAATGTTTGGAGAATTAAAACAATTTCTGTTTTACTTACCATAAATAAAACTTTTATATTATAAAATAGCACATACATATATAATTGACTAAATTAAACTAATTATATACGCGCTTATATATTGAACTTATGCACCACACACTGAATCAAGACTTTATCAACATAGTATTTAATAACAGATATTTAATTATAGCCTACTTCATTTTTTACAATTAGGCCGATACTGTATACTAATAGTTGAATACCTTAATACTAAATAAAAAATAATTTTCTATGCGTAGTCCCAAATATAATTATAACTGATTCACATAATTTGATCAAATATTTTGGCTATAACAGTGTCAACATATATTACAAACTTTATCAAACATTTTCTAAACTTACAGGAAAAGTTTTATGTATACTTTAGTTAACAAAAGTCGAAGTATATATATATATTAAAAATTCTATTTTATTGAAGGATCACAAAAACAAAACCCAATTTTCCAGGACATTATAATATTATAATCTTGCAACAACTCTTTATAACAACCGACTATCATTTACAGACTCCAGCGATGATCGTATGAAAACAGAGAATGCAGTGAGGGCAACACTCGTCAGATGTGACAGACATCCATCGGGCGACTCCGTCTCATAGCGCTTGGATCGAGTCAGCCCGACCGGCAACTCAGACGGGGGGTGGTGGTTCGTCGGCGGCACTCTCTGCTCCACTGAGGGAACTGAGGGAACCAGCCGCTCATTCACATGACGCGGAACCGCGGTTTCGGGAGCCGCCGCGCGGTCTTCAGGCGGGAAGCGGCCATAGCAACCGCTCGGTCGTTGCCAGGTGAGCAGGTGGGAGAGCCATCGTGGTTGGGCCATCTCGAGGTAGCCCAGAGCCCCGCAGAGACCGACTGAATCAGAGAGAGAGAGAGAGAAAGATGTGTAAGTGAAAGTGAAAGTATAGGAGAGAATAATATCAAAACAACACTACTCAATTTATTGGATAGGATAATGGGAATAAAGCTACATCTAATAATGAAGAGAGAAAAAGAGGGAAGAAAGGAATTAAAAATAATAAAACGAAGGAGAGAGAGAGAGAGAGAAGCCATATGATTTAAAAATCTCAATTACGTCATCTTAAGAAAACAAGTTCACTAATTGTTTGTAATATATTATTTTAAATTATATTTCTTGAATTTCTAAGCCATAAAAACAATATATATATTCTTCTGATACGAAAACACATACTTCTGATACAAAAAAACATTCTTCTGATACGAAAACACATTCTTCTCATACGAAAACACATTCTTCTGATATGAAAACACTTTCTTCTCATACGAAAACACATTCTTCTGATATGAAAACACATTCTTCTGATATGAAAACACATACTTCTGATATGAAAACACATACTTCTGATACGAAAACACATACTTCTGATACAAAAAAACATTCTTCTGATACGAAAACACATACTTCTCATACGAAAACAAATTCTTCTCGTACGAAAACACATTCTTCTCATACGAAAACACATTCTTCTCGTACGAAAACACATTCTTCTGATATGAAAACACATTCTTCTGATACGAAAACACATACTTCTCATACGAAAACAAATTCTTCTCGTACGAAAACACATTCTTCTGATATGAAAACACTTTCTTCTCATACGAAAACAAATTCTTCTCATACGAAAACACTTTCTTCTCATACGAAAACACATTCTTCTGATAAGAAAACACTTTCTTCTGATACAAAAACACATTCTTCTCATATGAAAATATATTCTTCTGATACGAAAACACTTTCTTCTGATATGAAAACACATTCTTCTTATACGAAAACACTTTCTTCTCATACGAAAACACATTCTTCTGATAAGAAAACACTTTCTTCTGATACTAAAACACATTCTTCTAATACGAAAACACATTCTTCTCTGTCAAAAACACTCGCTTGACGATTGCAATGGTGATTTTATTTTATGCCGAATAATCTAATAGATTTAAAACTAATACTACTACTAATAATAATATGCTTTATTGGCAAAATGTCACACGAATTCTTACAAAAAAAGAGAATGAAGATTCAACAGAATAGAAAAGAAAAAAAGAGGTTAAAAAAAGTTAAACAAACATGAACAAATGAATTAGTGGAGATTCTGAATACACAATAAATGAAGTTTTTTATATTGTTATTATTAAGAGTATGGGAATGTGTCTGTTGTGCATGCGGTTTCGCAAAATTATACGTGGTGCGTATTTTCGGGAGGGAGAAGATTGTAGAGAACGTGGCTGTGGTTCGAGATAATTTTATGAAATAGATTATTATCAGCTTTAGTGATGGATTTGCACAACTGGTAGGAGATATTACAGCATCCGTATTTAGTACTTATAATATATAATGTTTTATAAAACTTTGAAATCTTTTGCGGTCTTCAAGACTAGTAAATCCCCACCATGCTGGGCTTGCAAACTGTAATCGACTGACGACTAGAGCGTTAAAGATTTCGTGTAGTGCCTCATTGAAGAGGCCTCTACTTTTCAGAAGTTTTATTACATATTATGTAGATACTAGAGGCGTATTTACTTAGTTAATATTTTATATTCTGAAAGATTTTGAGTTTGTCCGTGAAAGAGACGCCTAAAATGTTTATTTCGGAGTTTCTGGGTATGTTGTTTAGAGGGGGTGGAATGTTGTCCTTGCATCTGGGTTTAGTAAAAACTACTTATTTGAATTTTGATTCATTTAATTTTAGCTTATTTATTTCAGGCCAAGTTCTGCTATTTGTGAGTTTATTTACCGTATAGTATTCATATTTCGAGAAGGTACTATATGACGTATGTGTCATCAGCATACTTGACTATCTAATTGCCAGAAACTGTAACTTTGAGGTCAGAAGCTACAACTGAGAAGTCAGTGGTCCCAAGCGCTGAGCCTTGAATCACACCGGCTTTTGTGATTGTGACTTAGGAATAGTTACTGTTGAACTTGGTAGACTGTGAATAACCGGATAAAAAAATCTAGAATCCAATATCAAATTTCGTTAAGTAGATCGAGACCGGCAAGTTTGTTGAAAAAAGTTTGATGGCTCACGTTGTCGAAAGCTTTAGAAAAATCTAAGGCTATAACTTGTGTGTAGTTAGACTTAGAGATTATTCGATAATTGCATTCATAATAGCGATGATATAGCTGCGGTTGTGCTCCCGTTAGGTCTAAAAGTCTAAATTGAACTTCAAATATTTTGTTGCATGCGATTGTTGGATTTTAAAGATCATTTTAATGATCATTCTTTCAGATGTCTTGGAAAGAATAGGCGTAATGGAAATTAGTCGGTAGTCTGTATAGGTTCCAGCGGTTTCCAACGTTATGTATCGGAGTGATGATATAGCGGTTTTCCACTGTTTTTGTGGTATGATTTGATACGATTTGAAACCTCAAATGATTTACAATCGGTTTCAAATTGTTTGAAATATACCGTATTACATATATCAATGCTAACAAGCGGGAATAATACCTATTTATTTATTTTTTAAACACATTTAATTATATTCAAATTATACCTTCATAATTTACATACTTAATAATTTAGGTATTTAAATAATAAATGATGTATATATGTTAGTTATCGTAATAATAATAAACCACGGGTTCTATATGCATCGCGTATAGATAGATATGTTATGTAACAGATATAACGTACTCAATTATTAATATATTATTATTATTAATATAATTTCGCGCAGCAAAATGTGATGATTTAATGACATTAACTGGCATTTTACAACAAATTATGCGGTAAAGATAATACTAAACTGACTTCCTCAAAATAGCTAAACATATATTAAATAATTAATATGTAATAATCAATAATACAAAGGCGGCAAGTTATTCACTTTGTTCCATGAATAAATCTCGAGTCATTGGTGGAAATTCTTTCTCCTCGATAAGCAAAGCCTCCTGAAAGACGTGTGAACATTTGTCCAACATTACCGCTGATAAAGCAGACCCGGTTAACTTCCCCACTGCTTGCAAGTTATTTTGACAGCCAGCCTGTATATAGAAATATTGTACATTAATACGTATAATAATATAACTGTTAGCAAAAATCATATAATATTGTTTTTATAAGTGACATTATTTTTTATGCACAAAATATTAAACATATATGGAATATTTCGTTACACTACTCACTATTGGTAAGTAGTATTGTATAAATATAAAGGAAATTTATATATAAATAATTAAATTTACCACTTTGAGAGAGCGTCTTTCAAATAAACATGTTAAACATTTATAGCAACTATAAAACGCTTAATCAAAAATGTAATGGAATGTGTAAAAAATGTGCTCCCAAGTTTATTCCAGAACGTGGTCTAAAATGTGTTCCTCAATTTTCCCAGGAATTTAAACCCAAATATGACATAGAACGAGTGCAGAATGTGTGTGTGTGACTAAAATATGTTCATGAGTTATGTCCAAATATGTCGGTGAGTGTCTCGCTGAGTATCACAAGTTCACTACCTTGATTCCAGTGAGCAGATAGAGAACTTGGTGGGTGGCCTTGTAAAGATGTCCATCATTGGACACCATCATAGCCCAGCAATTGTAGCTGATGTGACAGCGTGAATTTCTGTAATAAATATAAAATAATAATTATTAATACAATATAATCAATTAATTTAATTTCATAAAAGCGACCGCCTAGAAAAAACGTATCACCATTTCACCATTAGAATGCAAACAATTGAGCCTGAAACTAAAACATATGAATATAAATCGATCGATGTTCTTTAAAATAATACGAATGGATTTAGTAAGTGCTTGTTACGAATTTTCAATGTGATGTGTCTTTTTGTACACTTGATTAATATATTTTATAATTTAGTTTATATATATATAAATATATATAGCATACAATTTACAATTTTTTAAATGTGCTACCCCGGCTTTTTTCTGGGACTTATAAAAGTTGTTTAGATATCTAAGCGATAATGGTGATAGATGGAATAGATGTAATATGTAGATTTATATTTATTTAAAAATAGATACAGTTATATACAGTTGTATACATGTATATACATCAACATGTATATAATTACCGTTGAATTTTTGTAAAATTATTAGAGATAGCTAAACATCATTCATTTAAGCGTGTAGAATTCATTTAAGCGTGTATAATCAATTCAAGCCTGTATAATTCATAACTGGCATATATTTTCATAACACATGGTCTTATCCTATCTTATCTTATATTTATACTTATATAAGAGTAATAAAAATTGAACATTTTATGTCCCACTTGAAAATGGAAAACATCCGTTTTGAAGGAATTGGATTTCTTTGAAATTAATTACGATTTTTCGGATAACACAATATAAAAATGTATTTATATAGTAAGCATTTAACACAAGTAAAATAGCTTAGCCATTAAAATAAAAAATAATTAAAAGTAGAATAAAATAAAAGTAACTGAGCATTTAATAAGGGTATAAAAGATTAAAAGATTAATAAATATTTCTAAATATATTATCTATGATAATATGAATAGAAAAAAGTTTAATAAATTAAAAATCAATTTAAAAAATGCAATTGCTGGAGCCGATCCATGGGGGGGGGTAAGGCTAGGGGGCACATGCCCCCCCTCCCCCTAGGGGTGTCAGTTAGCTCCCCTATGAGGTAGTATTGCTCCCTTAGTAGGCTACTTAAAACAGTGGTATAATCATTGGAAATTATATAAAAATTGAATACAGTTTTCTCCCTTGTCTGTAAGTGTTGTGGCCGCTAGATCACATTTATGGATTGGGCCTTAAATTGTCGGGTATTTAATACTTTTTTAGTTCATTTTTATTATTTAGTTCTAAATTTATAAAATTGTAAGAAAGGTGTTTATCTTTTGCTCATGACAGTCAAACATGTACGACAGGCGTTAAAGATGCAGGTAAAACATGGTGGGAGATATGATATTTATTATACCAGGGATTATTATACAGCAGCAATTCTTTTCCAATACATAAATTAATAATCTTTTAATAGAACAACGTCAAGCCACATGTTTCTGTCATAATGTTAGAGCTATCTGTATGGGTTTAACGAGGAAGGAGCTATAAATTCTTAACCGTTTGCTCAAAGTCCAATCAATAAATGTCATGATCATAAAAATGGCAAACTAATTTTAATTACAAATTATAGATACGGACTGCAGTGATAAATGAAATGGAACTCTGTCAACGAACTAGAACAGTTAAAATTAAATGCGGAAGTAACTTTGGCGCGGGAACATATTGAACTACCAATTTAATTTGAAATTAAATTACATTATAAATTTTTTTTTTTATAGCTGACTATTTTGCATTGAACGGCTCAACAAGTTTGATTGTTAGAAAAGTGTTTATATAAGTAAACGTAGGTGTAATCAGCATTGAGAGAGCTGCCCTCATAGCTCAGTGGCTAGAGCACTGGTCTAGTAAACCAGGGGTCGAGAGTTCAATTCTCTCTGAGGGCAAAGTTTTTTTACACTTATAAGACAATAACTAATAAAATGATATTTTATTAAAAATTGGATTAACAAATTTAAAAAGTGAAATTTAAAAAGTAAATTTCAAAAAGTAAAATTTAAACTAAATGTTAATTTATAAATTATAATTAAATATTTAAAAAAAATTGATTAAATAGTGATTTTTAAAATTGTTTATTATATAATACAAAATATAAATTCAAGCCCTCGGAGAGAATTGAACTCTCGACCCCTGGTTTACAAGACCAGTGCTCTAACCACTGAGCTACGAAGGCTCCACTTTCGTTAATGATTTAATTTATACTCATACTGTAACATTCCGCTGATTTTCATAAGTATACTAATAAAAATATGAAGTGACAAACGATAGAGAACTGAAAATATCAATATACTAACTAGGAATAAATATGAATTGCAAATAAACTGAAAGCTCCTTTAAGTAGCTACACCGCTTCTTTTATACAATAAATGCAATATGTTTCCAGGTTTTACTTTATTCTGAGTGCTGTCATCATGAAATGTTGATTGTCGATATTCTCAATGCATTTCTATTTTGCGGGATCTTAACATACTATTACATAGTTACATAACTGCATACACTTGGTGACATCAGTTTCAGTGACGTGCCCAGGATTTCAGAAGGGATCCGAAAATTCTAAAATTTCCGACTAGTAAAAAAAGTGTATTTTCTAAGTATCACACAGAACTATCCTCTCTAATTATATATTAATTTATTTTAAATAAATGTATAGGTTTAAATAAAAATTGCTTTATTAAATAAAATAATACAGGTCGATATAACTAATAACCTTTATATAAAAATATCAATTATGTTTAACAGTATAGGTATATAACGTAAACCACGTAGTAATGAGTAATGAGAGAGAGAAAAAATGTCATTGAAATTATATGAAAATAATAATTAATAATTATGTTAAACTGTAGGCCTATTAGGTATATGAAAATCACATAATAAAGAGTATCGAAATTAATGTCAATGAAATTATATGAAAATTACTACATATTATCTTGACAGTAAAGGTACAATGAACTTCAGGTAATAACAGTTCATATATTATAAATTATTTAGTAGTTAGGGCCTATACGTACTATGCAAACAAATATGTTCAATCAAATATTTGACATCATAGAGTATACAAATAATACAATAGGCGCTGATTTTCGCTGAGTCTGGGGGGGTGCGTTAGTGCGCACGTCACTGAGTTTAGTATATTACTTTCATTATCCGTATTCACATTTGACTGATACCTGTAACTAGTATTTCTCGGGACAGAAAGAAAGATATCACCACTAAGAACATGAAAGTCTAAGAGTTGTTGAGATGTTCTGCCGACCACAGAATACTTATGCAGCATCTAAAGTAGGCCTAGATGTTAACTTCTTCCTATTTTTGTAATTCTTTTCTTGGAACCCACATATGTCAGTAAGGAGGAGATCTGATGAACTAAATTTACCACATACGACATTACACAGGGTAATGACAAGGGATCTAGGACACAGAAGTTGGAAGCCAACAAAAGTACAATTTTTCAGTGAGGCAGATCGCGAGAATCGTGTCTTATACTGCCAACAAACATTGGCAAAATACGATAACAACATTAGAAGAGATAAACTGTTTTTCACGGATGAGTGTGCAGTATATGCCGAAGGTAGTGGTAGTTTTCAGCTTTCGTTTTTAGTCTAAACAAAATACTTATTTCTGGGAACAAGTGAAATAGCACCCTCCAAAAGTTATGGTGTGGGCAGCAATGTCGGCTAAGCATATCATTGGTACGTTTTTCTTCAACAGCACGGTCTCTGTGGAAACCTACATTACTTCGTGAAGAATTCATCCCTGCACTAGAAGCTAAAGGTATTCTAGCGGATGGTGCTCCTGCTCACATGGCAATGAGAACAAGAGAATTCATGACAGAAAATTTATAAGACCGATGGGTCAGCAAATTTGGACCGACACCATGGCCGCTGCGAAGTCCAGATTTGACATCCTGCGATAACGCACTTTGGGAAATCTTGAAACCGAAAATAGTTGCTCAGAAATCGAGAAATATAGCTCACCTGAAAGAAATCATTACAAGGGAATTTGCCAGAATCCCTACAAATATTCTCGAATCCATCAACAAGCGTACCTTGTGTGTTGACAAGGGTGGGCTGCAGAGCGATCCCTATAACATATAATTTGTGTATCCTACTACATACCGTTTAAACATTATCGTTTGTACACTCTGAATGTATAAGTTATGTAGTTTCATTTTTATGAGTATAATTCTGATTGTTGTTAATATATTAATTTCATAAAAACTATTTTTCTCCATGTCGTAGGAACTTTTGGAACACCCGGTATATAGTAAACATTGTGTAGCCTACACACAGGAAAAGTTCAAAAGGTTAAGTTCAAAGTCACAGAGGTCAACCTTAGAGGTCAAGGTCAACCTCACAGAGGTCAAGGTCAACTTGGTAAATTGAAAAAATTATTGATAATGATCTAAGGAAGCCTTGGGCCAAGTTTCATGCTTTTATACCAATTTGCATAATCTAGTAGTGGCTTGTGTGTCTAGTAGTGGTCCACTAATAAAAAATAATTTAAAGTTTATATTTTACATTATAGCAGCAAAAAATATTTTTTGTAGACAAATCAAAATAGGTGAACAGAAAAAAAAAACGTTGAACTTAAAAATGTAAACACCCCAATAATTCAGATATATGCGATGTGTACGCTTATAATTATAAGTATAATATTTTAAAAAATAAACTGCCCTCAGAGAGAATTGAACTCTCGACCCCTGGTTTACTAGCCACTGAGCTATGAGGGCTCTTCTTCTTAAGAAGATCACAATTTGAAATGTGCTGATTTACAAAACGTCACCACGACATAACGAACGTCACCATAATTTTTTTTTAATAATAAATAAAACTGATTATTTCTGATGTCCATCTGTCTAGGGGGACTAATTATTTGTCCATTTAATAATTATATTGATATACATTTGTATATATAATTATAAACAAACGTTTGTATTAAAATTAATTTTTTAAGTTATGGATTTGGTGACCCTTTGTCTTTGACCCTTTGTCTTTGACGCGGTGACCCTTTGACGTGTAACCAATATTTTACATAGATGATGATGAACATGATATCTTTAATATTCCAGGTGGTTCGGAGTTTATCTTCATTAATAAAAAAAGTTCTAGCTAGTTCGGGTTTTCTATTCTGGCTAGTTTGGGAAATACAAATAACCATGCATAATTAATAAATAACTAAGCATGAACTTATAATGTAAATGTCAAATGATGGCAGTTTATGTTTGGATGGCATAGGCTGAGTGGTCTTAGGTCAAGCTGTCTTGTTACTGCTTGGCTTAAAGGGCACTAAAAGAGTAATAAGAGCAATAACTAAGTATATATATATAAGCAATTAATTATATTACACATTGACATTGTCATTTAAAGTAGGCTATACATAATGAAATGATAAATCCAATATAATATTAATGTATTATTGATTTTTTTTTATAAAGTATATATTTACAAAACACACAATATTGTCATTGATATACTTAGTACTTACTGTATCATTTTATACCTGCATTTACTAACCGGCCTAAGGCTAAGGCAAATTGCTAAAAAAACGAGATATTTTTAAGTATTATGAAAGTTCTTCCCATGTCATTGTTTATTTAAAAATGTATGGCTAACATTAACAACACGGACTTCAATGATGGTTTTCTATAGTACTACTATAAGTAGTTACTAACACTATATATAATATATTATGCATTTATATTTTTTGCATATATATTTTGCATATGATATCCTGCAAATTGTATTAAATTGTTACGGACATTTAATAAAGATAAATTAGTCAAAAAGTTTACTTGTAATAATTGTTTAAGTAAATACAAACCTTTGTAGAAAATTAAGAACAAACTATCATATTTATATCGTGACTATAAACAAAAATTAACCATTCTAATAAATTAAAATACAAATGAGAAATTCGTTTTGGTTTACTTGAAAAAGGCAACGCGTTATTCAAACAAATATATTTACAATTATTTTCTATGTATTCATACAATAACACAGACATATATATTATTGAAAAATATATTGATAAATAAGCTATAAGTCGATTAAAAAAATAGAATTCTTTTAAATAATACGTTATTTATATTATATAATTGTTATGGTTTTGTTATTAGATTTTAAATAGCTGAGTATAGATTTATATTATTCATTTTTAGAATAAGTTGTCCCCTTTTTTATAAATATTAGAACATGTAAAATAAATTTTAAGAATAAAATAAATGTAAAAAAATACAAGGAGATACATATAAGTACACACCGTAACGCAACAGCAAACACCATCCCTGTTAATAACTTTACGCGCGGGTAGACATCCCCCACCCTCTGTAAGAAAAAAATACATAAAGTTTTAACCTTTACCACGTTTATTTGCATAAAATAATAGCGTTTGTGGAAATTGGTACATTTAATTTAAAATTATCTAATATATACTCCAGATTCATCATTTTCATTTTTTACATAATATGTTTAACACACTAATTAAACAACAAGAAATTTTCAAACTTGATCAATGAACTGCTAAGTGTTCTAAAAAACATATTAACATAATAATGCAACGGGCATATATCGTACACCCCACACGCCTGTTAGGCAGAAGCAAACACAACAACCCCCTCCTGCGAAATGTTATTTGTGAATGGCCCCTTTACTTCAATTTAATAAATTCATGATACTTAAAAATTTTATGTATATATATAGCTCTGACTGTAGTGCTAATATTCCGAGCTCGTGATATAGACATACAATAGCCTATACATACATATCAAGAACATAATTTAGTATAGTATAGACTTAATTCACATTTTTATTTTAACAATAATATATTTACACATTTTTAAACTTTTCGCAATAAAATGTTTGAATGCGTATTATGGAAGATTTCAATGTGCAAATTAGTTCTTATTTATTTCATATAACGTATCTAAAAATATGAACTATTTGATAATTATTTCTAGTCCTATAAAAATATAATTCCAATGTTTGAAAAATATAATTTATTAGAGAAATGATTACAATTTTAATATAAAATATGTGGGTACGTGAAAAGTAACGATTTTACTAGCATTTACTAGCTGCGATGAAAACTATTTCTTTTACGTAGGCCTAATTGTTAATTTATTATTACGTGATCAATAAAAGTAAGGGGTAATTTTCTTTGATCACATATATTTTAGTTGAATCGGCAAAATATGGCCAACTTTAAGTCGGTTTTCACTAATTAGCAGTTCCTTTTACGTAGAGTTAGCTTCTTTTATCATCGTATATTTGATCGAGATGCTTCAGTTTACTTGCCTTATTAAATACTTCGATACCTACAATAAATATAAATTGCACCACTTTAATTACTTGTCTCTCAAATAGATAAAATTTACATTAATTGTAATCAGGACTTGGGAATCACAGTAATTTGAATTTGTTAGTCAAAGCTCAGGTAATAGATTTAAAAAAACCAAAAAAACTAAAATGGAGCACTTCAGGTTTATTATATTTATAATTATTGTCATGTCTTAATATACACGTATAAATAAGACAAAGAAGTTACATTAAATATATTTAATTGAGATATCTAATAACAATTGAATGTTTGCTTACTTCAATAAATAGCATAGTATTTTTCAAAAATTTAAAAGATGTACATAGAAGTATATAATGCAGAATATTATTGTTGCTTTGAAATAATTAACATTACATTAGAGCTGTTGTATAATATGTGGCAAGGAGTAATGATTACAATTCTTTTAAATACAAAAAATATGTCAATATACAGTACTGGCAAAGTAAATAAATAATATTATTGCGGTAATATAACTTAAAAACTGGTTTTTATTCAATGCTACAGTGAATACAAGAGGATAGTTAGTTAGTTAGAGGATAGAATAATGTGTGCAAATCATTGTTTTGGAAGGATTTTACTCATTTACTATTATGAGAGTGTTGCTATTAGATGAATGAAAGCTACTTTAAAAATATTCCGTAAAACATACACTAATTCGCGGTAATTATTTTTTCAAATTTAGTCGGTTATAATTGAGAAAGACGATTATAATCTATGCACTAAACGTATCATATAATCAATTCTATACATTTTAGATGTATGTGTGTTTACAGTAAATATAGATATATATATATATATATTATAATACAAAATATTATCGAATTAAAAGATAACAAATCATCTGTATATAAACATAAAATAATGTGGTATCCGCACAGCCAGATAATTACAATCATATAAGAACAGTATCCCAAAAATATTACACTCTATTAACTGTCACCTATTTGACAAAGATATGGTGGTAGTTCGTAATGAGGAGTTCTGTAAAGGAGTTGATGTGACCCATAACAGTCAGGGAGGGTTGCTGCCGTGACCAAACTAGATTGGGACCAAAAACGATTGCGAGATTTCCCGCGGACATACGATTCTTTGATGAGTGTTCAGCAACCTTTAGCAAGAAGGGTGATAGAATGATGATAAAATAGTTCAACGCATACTATGAATAAACGCAACAATTTGTGTTGCTCTGTAAAAGTTTTATATAGTGGAACAATTTGTGTCGTATTTGTTAATGTTTTCCCACTAGCTATCATTATTTGTTTTACAGTGTAAAATAATTAAGATGTGGTCAGGTGGAGGGTTATAAACCACGTTTAAATAAATCAAGTTTGCTATAAATATGTAACCGAATTGAAATTTGATAACTATTTTGATGTGAATAATACAACATGATTTATGGCATTAAATCTATAAAAAAATCTGGAAGCGTCAAGACATCAGGAATAATTCTTGGAAACCACGGTTTTAAAAATGGTGAAATATTAGTATGTAAACAGATATTTGTCGGCTTCTGTGATATTACATCGCAAATAATGAAAATATAATTAATTAATTTAAACTATAAAAGATTTGAAACATCTATAGCATTAAAATAATCTTTCAGTACAAATTAAATCAAGCGAATCAAAACAATAAAAGAACGCATTGTGGATTACATTGTTAGAAATATACTTTTAAGTTTATCCATTATCTAAAGCAGACACTGAACCGTTCAAATCGACAAAAAATAAAATTAACTCATTTGATAAATTTATAAACAGAACGATATTTTTTTTTAAATATTAAAATTAACTATTCAACTGCTAATTAAGCTCATAAATGGAAATGATTACAGTCTGTTGACTGCTAAAATATTTAAACTGTTGAATATCAACTAAACTAATAAATCCCATCGTTGATTGAATATGTTGTAATTTGTAATATACCCTTAAATTAGGCACACCTTAACTTAAAGCAACATCAAGCTTGATATAACTACTAGCTTTTATTATCAGGTAATCAAAAATGTAGGCATAAACTATAAGACTGTTGCACTAACCTCCTGCAAAAAGTGAATAAGATAATTCAACACTTCATAATTGTCGTCGGGTAACTGCTCAACGATTATCCTCTTTGTAGCGGGAACCTTGTCTTTGGATGAAAGATCTGTTTAATGGAATAAAATATATTATGTTATTTTAATAACATTTATTGAAAATAAAATTATTATAAAAACAAATACTGCATAAATTATATAAATTGCAACATCGATAAATAAAAAAATAGTATATGTTCTAGTACAACTAATTTTAGTGATGGAAGAATAAGCTAAGAGATAAAGAGAATACGATTTAATATTACAGCTTTGGATCGTAAGTAAATAACATAAACCATTATCATGATATTCTTAATTAACAAATTCAGACACATACAATATTAATATCATGTTAATCATGATATTATATACAATCAAAATGTCATCTATATAGTATACTGAAATATATTATTAAACAAAAAAAACGTTTTTACAAAACAATTTTTTTTAAAGTGTTATCAAATTTGTGAATCCCGAAGTAATATTTTCATCTTAATAATTAAAACAACAATGTACTTTAATTTTTTTTTATAAATTCTATAAATTACATTACCAGCAGCAACTTCATACTGTCCAAAATAATTTTTTCAGTTACATATTATTAAATTATAAAATCATGAGTATTGTATGCACTAAAATGTGTCTGAAATGTTGTATATTATATGTATACTTATATGTATACAACGCACATTACATTTTAGAGGACTTGTGGAATCATGCATACTGTGGAAATAAATAATTATTTAAAGGTCATAAATGTTTTATTGAATGCTAATAAAATTACATCAGGGACTACTATTCATAATGGATTATAAAATATATGAATTATAATATAATATAGTATAAATAATTATATTATAATATTATATTACAACTTATTAATTGTACATACTACTGAACAGTAGTAATATTTTACCCGATGTAAAAACCCCGAAAACTAAATTAACTAACAGAAAAAAGATGAGAAATTATATTAGAATTAACAAACATACTGTAAATATTGAGAACCTCTTCGTACAACTCAAACGTCATAAGCGGTTCGGCCAGTTCTCGCAGGAAAGATTTAAGTATCACAGCCGCCAAATGGGGGTCATCAATATTTCGGAAGTCCACAGCTTCACCTAACAGTTAAATATAACAAAACATAATGTAACAATTTTTTAGTCAACAATTTTACAGTAAAAAACGTTTGCAATGCTTCAAACAATCCACAAAATCGCTCCGGCACATAGAAAATTTGAAACCATCGACTTTTAACTTTTAGCAGAAATTTTAGATATTTTAAAATGAAGAATTTCTCAAATTCTTTAAATGCACGTCGTGCAACTTTTGCATAATGCAAATTAATAACAAATATTCCATAATTTTTTTCTTCTATATCTCAGAAAGTTGTCGGTGATTTTTAGACAGAATTGTGGACATAGTGAATTTAACATCTGCCTATATCTCTAATACTTCCAGTCACGCATGACGATACGCAATTTATGAATGAAAGAGAATGGGATGGTTCGAAGCTGCGGATTTAATAAAATCGTCATTTATATTTTTCGCGACTCGATGTGGCATCAGTTGGTGTGTACCGTTTCAAATTTAATATTTAATTGAACAATCTCGCTGTATTTTAACAATTATTTGAATGTGTTTTTAACTGAATCGGAAAGGAGAAATGGCATATCATAGCTTGCAGTTAAAAGGTACCAACATATCTCACTGTCGAGGACTTTATTTGAAATTTTATCAACTGATTTGCCGGTCTGAATAAATAAAACAAATATTTTAGAAAATTTTGACAGATCCCAGGAAATTTGTGGTAAATTGAGTAAAATGTGTAGTAAAAGGCTAAATCGTGTACAAATGCCAAATCGTGTTTCAGCACTGCTGGACACAACTGTTTAAATTATAATAATGAGAATCAAGAATGGTTATTTTGACAACCGTTTAGCAAATATAGAAATGAACAGATAAATACAATTTCTAGAATAAATAAAATAATATCTAATTAATCGAAAACAACACTTGAATTACAGCTGATTTAGAAATTCGTATATTTTTTACCTTCCACTCCCCACTGGACGTTCTAAAACGAATTTTTTTAAAGAAAATACGGATCGATGCATTAAAAAGTTATTTTCTCGAAAGAATCAAAATAATGTTTACGTTTTATGACTTTAATAACTTGAAGTATTATTATTTTTGTTTAATTTACACAAAAAGTAATTGTATGCAGATCTATTCCGTTTAATTTGTGTTTGTCATGTGTTCCATTTAGTGGATTGAAAAGATACACAATATAGAAATATTTACAGTTAAAAATTTAGTTTTTATAATGACGTAATAAAATAATATACTTATTTAATTAATAACGTCAAAACTTGAACATGTGTAGGAACTAACACTAGTGATATGAAAAAAAACAATCACTGTTGCAAGAATAGAACTTGACTAATGCTTACTATTTTTACCAATTACAATCTTAACCAATTTTCAAATAAGCCTAATATTATAAGCACCAGATCTTGATAACTGACAAAAAATAATACTTAATAATAATTTTCGTAAGTTGTAAAAATGCTAGGAGATCTCTAACCTTGATTGTACTTCTGTTGGATAGCCTTCATATTAACCGTGTTGACAGATCGACGAAAAATGCCATCGGTATCAAGAGCTTAGGAGAGACAAAGGTGATGGTTTTGAGCTTAGCTATGAACCACGTTGATATATATATATTGTATATTATAACAACGAAATATGAACACTTTGTTCGACAACAGAACTTACCATACATACGAATGTACGTGATGCAGTCCTCTACGACGGGTGGTATAATCGCACCACTGTTCAATTTGATGCTATAAAATATAATAACAATATATTATAAATAATACACTGTCATGAAATGGTGTAAAGTTTACATTTTCGAGAAACTAAAAAGCATGTATGAAACAGTTGAAATACGAGGCTGCTGTTGTTTCCAAAATAAACTTTGAGTGAATCGGTAATGGGGGGATTTGAAACATATTTTAGCAAGACTAATAATAATTTCTGGGCAAATAATATAAATTAAATCACGTTCAGAATCAGGAATCTATGTGACTTCAGTTGCTTTGGCAATGAATAAAATCTAGTTTCATTAATAACGTACGACGAAACACATTAAGTTGTTGACACGTAACGTAACACTTTGAAATCGTCAAGTGTATTTAGAAAAATGAGTTAAGCTATTTTTTTATCTCACCCAGTGAGTAAACAATCGACGATTATTACACAGGTAGGGCCTAATCATATATCTTAAAACAATAAATAAATAATTTCATTTATTTGAAAACTAAATTTTGTCTAGGTAAGCATAAAATTTTGTTTTATAAATAATTTCCGTCATTAGTATTGAATTGCATGATGATATTTAATGATAATTATCTGCCAAATTATTAACTCCACCAAAACACGTGAGATAAATCGGTATTTTTAGAAGATAATATAGAAATTACGTTAAAAATATTTGATATTATGATTGATAATATCTAGTTTTGACATTCTTCATTCAAGTTGTACACTCAGTTGAAATAATTTTATAATTACATATAATTTAAAATTCATAGTAAATTATAAAACAGAAATTGATACAAAAATTAGTGGAAAACTACAAAATCATAACAATAACTAAAGCCTTAAAATAAATTCTCCTCTTCACGAAAATGTTGATACAAAATGCTCCCAACCAACCTGCACCCTCTATATGGCATGCAGAAAGGTAGAAAAAGAAGAAAGGAAGCCTGACATGAAGTCTACTCACTGCTGAAGTGAGACACCGAACTGCTGTTCTGGCAGGGGCGAGTAGAAGGAAGAAGCATGCGAAGGTGCCCCCTCCACATCAGGCTTCTTCTTGTAGCGTTCCAGGATCTCGCGGTCGTGACTGAGTTGCAAGAGGAGGCAGCAGTGGAGTCACTTAACACTAGATTGTATCTCTAGAGTCAATTTTTCCTATTGTAACTAGTTAACGAGATCTAGCATTTTGAGAGCTAAATTTCATACGAGTTTTATTGAATGAGATCTAATCACGCGTTTGTTCATTTATCTAATTTAATATTAACTAAAATAATTAAAATATATACTTTATTAAGAAGACAAATGAACAATTTCAAAGCCTAGATAAAATATTACATAATAATATACGTACCCTTTCAAACTAACAATAAATTCAGGGATACCATACGATATCTACTTTAAAGTATTAACTTTTAGTAATATCAGTATTACGTCAAAATATTTCACAAAGTACCATTTAACTAAATATCATTACAACAAATTTTTATTATTTGCATTATAATAATAAAGATAATTTATGGGAAAAAATGTATATATTTTAAAAATCTTAATATAAAAAGATGAAAAGTATTAATCACTGTATTTATCCATTCGGAGTAAAAGCGATAGACAGAGAGAAATATGAAGCAATCAATAAACTAATAGAATGTCATAAAATTAATTTACAACTGAAATTAAAAGGCATAATTGTTGAAAGGAAATGTAATCTTCTCATTGTTTAAAAGAGCTTACTATTCATAATTATTCATGCAATACAAAAATTAAATAACTTTTTTTTCGGTGTCCGGAAAACGGAATATAGATATCAAGGCCGTTGGAACATATGCCGGGCATGTTAACGAGAGTCTAATAAAAGGTTACTTATACTTTATGCCATGTTAGAAAGAAATAGTGCAAAGCGAATAATTATAGCATCATAATATTAACCAATAGAAACAGCAAGCAAAACGAAATGATCTCTACTATAAAGCCTAAGTTTTAACAACATGAAATAATAACGTTTTTAGTTATATAGTTAATGACTTTGTTAGAAGACAAAAAAAAACTCAAAACTACAAATTCGCCTCGATTTTTGCCTACAAACCGTTGACCTTACAGAATAATATTAATCAGCTGTTAAATAATAATATATTAAACTAGATTAACTTTTAACATTAATGCATACAAGGTGTAGTACTTGATTGCGTCGGTTCCATATAGTGTCATCAACTTAACCTGATCATATCTGCAGAAGGACGTGAGAGAGAGTATGCATAGAGCTCAGCTCGAGCGAATAAGAGATCAGCTAAATTTTAAAAAGCTTGTTTGTGAAAATGATAATGGCTACAAAATGTACAGAAAAAAGTTATCACTAAATGAATAATTTAAGCCTTTACAAAATCTCAGAAATTTATAGCAAAAATATTTCTGAAATTATTATATAATATGAAACAAATATGAGGGCAATAAATATAGCATTATTTATTAATATTTGTTATAATACAATAGGGTGTTGCAAATGTTGTCTCTCTGCACAATCAATATTGTCCTTCAATATCTTCAACAATTTTTCGAAAAAATATTAATATATTTTATTTAGCATACAATTTATTCTTCACCTCTTATTAATTTGATTTGTTAATATTTATATGAAGGGTTGAACACGAATTAGAAGTTAACAATAATGTAATTCACATAATACTTTATTTACATGGTTGATTAAAATACACAACTAGAGAACAAAAAGTCCCTAAAAGGCCCCTTTTCATGTAAACCGTGTATAACGCTTTAAAACTGGTTAATTGTAATAAACTTAGTATATTATAGTGTATGTTTTATTGATGCATATATTTGGAAACGTTACGAACTAATATGGTAATATGTTTTATGAATTTAAGAATATTGTTTAATATAATATATAAATTAATACGACTTATAAAAAAACTATATTATTAGTATTGTAATTAATCATAGGCTTATCAGTTTGTGTTCCGAAGTTTTTCAAAACAGAATATATGCGAAATATGCAAACTTTAAAATCATAGATACTGCAATATTATATTAATATATATATAAGAATCCTTTTCTGTTAATATAAAAATTATAAATATATATATACATCTAATGAAAAATTGATTAATTATAAGTATCAATGAAGTTTAACCAATATATTATGTATATGCCTGCATTAATGTATCATAATTAATATCTTTGTATGTACAACATTAAGTTTGTAAACCAATCTAAATATGTCAAATTCATTATACATTAATAAACTCTAAGTTCGTAACCAATAAATAAAATAATTAAAAACTAAAATATCCTCACATTAGAATATATACCAACATTTATACACTGAAGAGGAAATAACCATACATGTACTGAATACTATTACACTCACTCTCTAACGCGTTGAGGAATAGGAAGCTGATCGGCATGAAGATGTTCATCCAATTCATAGAGGTAGTTGATGTAGATCACCTTTCGACCAAATTTGGCACTGGAAGACAATGAATCAGTTTCAGTGAAAAAATTGCCTCAATAATTATGAAATATGTTTAACTCGCAAAAGGCCGTATACATCTAACACGAAGAAAATGCTATGTATGGTACTAAATCCCTCAATTCATTCAACTCGGCCTTCCTTTTATCGGGGAAATCTACACGACGCATTTAAAATCCATATTGCGATTATTAATTAAAAAAACTCTAACTAAACTTATATATATTATATAGTTGTGAGGCCTTTTAAAATATACACATATTATAAATATAGGCCTTTAATATAGTTATTTCAAAACAAGATATAACAAGTATATAATAAATGTGTCATGATTTATAAAAAAAACATATTTTATCAATACTGTGTAGACATACATTGTATTATACTATACACATATAACAGAGGTGTACATATATGTTTCGCAATTATCTAGCTTAAATAGTAAAACACAATTTGTTGTAAATGTAAATATTATGCTAGATTAATCTAGTAAAATATGCTAAATACCTGATGAAGAGATCAATAATATTGACACAAAAACTTGACACTTTACAACCAAAATACACAATATCCAATTTCACATATTATGCCAGAATAAATCGTTCATTCATAGACATAAGTATATGCAGATAATTGTGTGTATAATTGGGTATTGTATAATTTAGGAAATAGTGATATTACGTTCTCAATGCATTATTAATAATAGCTCACAGTCGTAGGATGGCCTGAGAGTGCATCAGAAATAACTACACTACTTTTCTTGTTTATATAATGCTAAATTATTCATCTAATACACTTGAAATGTTCAGTTATGTAGGCCTATTTTAGGTACGTTAGATAGGTAACTAGGTATCTTGATGACGTCATTAGGAAGCAAAATATGATTAAAACTATTTTTTTTGAATATATAGCACATTTCACCAATACATTTCCTGCGTTAAATACTTAATTTATCATAAACAACTAACGCCATCAAATACTCAAAAATCTGTATTTGTATATTTTCATTTATTTTGTAATGTTTAGTTTCATAACATATTTTCGAAGATAAAACGAAACCCTTCACGAATTCATTTCGATATTAATAACAACCAATTATAAATTTGATTAATATAAGAAAAAGATTTTCAGAAATGTGTGAAGTTCTGATTATATAAATTGGTGACGTCTGAATTGTGGGAAAATTAAAATGTATGCACAGTACGCTATCTAGATTATTAGGTTTTAACAGAAAAATCGTTGTTCGAAGTTTAAAAAGTATTGATAACATTTTGTATAAATTAATGTTTTAAATTGTTTTTGACTGTGCGTGATTTAATGCTTCATGATTTAATGAATATGATGCTATAAAAGTAATATTAGATTAATAAAGACGGACAACATTTACCAAAATTATTTTATTTAAGGTTTTACATAATCCGTGTTTAAAATATTAAATCGGTTGAAAAACTTTCAAAGAAATGTAGTGCATTTTCCACACATTTGGTCGTTGTCATTTTAATTCTTATATTACGTTTTACCTCCTGTTAATAAAATAATTTTACCAACTATAGACAATCATTTTAATGTAAAACAATTAGTTCAATTAATGTTGATTGAATAAACTGATTCAAATCGATTAATATTTATGTAGCATACAGACAACTAGAATTTTGTACAATAGGCTGTCTGACAAAATTGTATTGACAAACATTGTAAAGAACATTGACAAACATTGTATTGTACAGACAACATAATATTAGCCGCAAATGTGCGATTGTAGTCTTATTGGTTTGACATTGGGGAAACAACCGTATTATTAGCATGTGATACTTGACTTTAATAAAAATGAAAAGATTTTTCTATTTTAAAATACACACACACAGCAATATCTCTATCTTAAACGATAGCAAAAATTATGGTGTTAATAATGCCCACAAAATATAGTCGTACATTGAAATAATATTAATTATTAAACGCATAACTTTCCAAGTCGATATCTTAATATAGTAACTGTTATCCAACCGTCGTAATTTCATAATATGCCACGGTAGATCATCAAATCGGAATCAATATTATGAATATGAATCAACACAGGCGACGTCGTTTTCTAAAACTAAACATCAGTAACTACATCACATTTAGTTGCGAAAAATCTAGTTAAAAGGGAATAATACATACATAGTACAATACATTTCAAATACCTGATAAGTGGACGAAAAAGGTTCCAAAAAAACTTCATAAAGTTAGTTGGGTGGACAATGTAAAGAGCCTTCAGATTCTTTTTAAAGCTAAAAGTGAGAATAAAAATTTAATTTATTGAAACAATTACAATATTGAATCGATTTTAATCTATTCATTGTTCAACCTTGACATATAATATATAATCAATATACCTATCATTTTATCCTTCTGCTACAACGTTGTCTCAACAGTTATAACGAACAAGGTGTATGAATGTATCGTCTTATGACGCTGGTTAAGGAATTACATTTAGATATGTAAGTTATATGTAATATGTATTATTGTATATATTAGCAGATTATATAATAACAGTATTAATTAATTAAATTGTTATAGAATAATTTTTATTTATTGTTTAAGTCACCTACGAGTAAAATTAATATGTTTGAATAACATGAAGAAATAATTTTGTCTAAACAATAATTAAATAGTATAATATTAATTATAAATAAGTAAAGCATGCTTGGTGTCTGTCCTCCATATAAATAAACTGATAATTCACAAATACATAAACGACATTATTTTAAGATTCGATGTAGCAACCTCCATACACTATAACTTTTCGGAAGTCCCTTTTTGATTATGGTAGTTCGTGTGAGACTTCTTGCTGTTAATCAGTCAGTAAGACAAACTGAGAATCCACAAATTCAATAGCGGATTTTGTCATTCTGCATTAAAAGATATTGACAACAGCATTGCTAAAGCTGACACCAAACTATATAACAATATTACTCAGAATGATAAGTACGTACTTTATCTTTCATACCTCATAGAAACGGAAATGAACAAACTCTTTATCCACGTCAAAACGATTATCTGGTTAATGATCATGATGATGAATTCATAGAGATCACTGATGGTATCAAAGCTAGAAGACAACTAGTGAAGTCAATTAGGATTTTGAATTATTACTGGGAACCTTGTAACGACAATTTACGAGTATGTGTTTCTTACTTCAGCTTTCAAAATGTCAGAAAATGTCAGTTTATGGGTCTCCCAATGTCAAAATTTTCATAAAACCGAGTGCCTGAAATAAAATATCTTTCAAAAGCAATTTTTATAATAAGAATAATCATAAGTATCAAATTGTCCAGCAGGATTTTTCACAACAAGTATGGGACGCTTTGCACCAATAAACAACGTTTGACAAAATGACACAAGCACCAGTTTGATAATTTACACGTCTACATAATCACATTCAAACATATCCAAACGAATATAAACATACAACTTTAGTTATAACTAAAGTTAAAATAATATTATAAATGTTATAGACTTACTACAGTACAAAAATATGAATGGTATGCGTTATAAAAGATGGTTCGCATTTAGGTAGACGTGAATAATTATAAAAGGACTGATCAATATTTTACATACGTATGCATACATTCAACAACAATAGTGCGCAGATGAACTATACAATTCTAATAGAAGTATTGTATTATAAGGCTTCGTATGGATACAATAAATGAGACATACAAGATGGCTGCAAAATTTGAAAATAGAAAGTAAAATATAAATAACATGCGTAATTGTTCTGCATATAGCAGGTAAATAATTACTTGTGTAGGTTAGGTAAATATAAATAACTATTTGGTAAAAAGTGTAATAAATATTGTAAAAAGAAAAAACCAATGATTATTACAAATTCGTCTGGCATAGATAATAGAATTTATAATATTTATATACAATATTGAGACCTACATTCTTGTAAAACAGGTTTTACTAACAGGATAATAAGTTGTTTGGTTTGACGATATTGGTGAATTGTTTCCATGGCTTTTACGAAGGAACTTTATTAATTCTTAAAGAAATAATACAACCGGCGGAAAGACGCGATTGCAATCGAAAATTGAACATTTTTTCTATTATTATTGTCCGCAGTCAATAAATACTACATAATTCAATAATATATATCTCATGAAATATATAATACGTGAACATAACGATTAAAAACAGTAAACATGTATAATACACTTAATGTTTAGATAGCAATAATTAAATTTGAATAAGCTTAGCAGATTTATACCATACAACTTGTATAGAATAACTTTAATAAGTTATATAAATGAACCAAATTTAGAATGTTGTGCTTTCAATGCAAAAATAAGTTCCGTTTAAATAATATTTTCTGTAATAAATTATAAAATAATGACATTACTTTCTGTCAAATCGCCGGTATGCATCTCGCATCCAGGAAATACTAGGCTTGTTTTGACTCGAGAAGCCATAGTGAAAGTAAACAAGGGAGTAGTCATTGGTTACGTATTGCTCCAATGTTTTCACGGCGTATCTACAAAGATGAAACAATGACAATCATTGATAGTATGAATGCAAACTATACTAATTTAATTTGAAAAAAGATATAGAAATTTACTTGGAGAAAATAAATGATATTCAGAAGTGACCACTATAAAACACAGTAAATTATTCTCACACACATAAATATTTTAGAGAAACTAAATCAATAGAGTATATACCAACTAAGATGTACAACTAGCTAATGTAATAAAACCGCTACAATTTATACTGAACTATAAAATGATCACCACACACCAAACAAGTAGGCTATGAGGTAAACGTAACATGATTATCTCAAAATCAATATAATACTATTAACTATGTAGTATGCATACTAGAGACAATTAAAATAAATTATTAATAAAGAATACTTGAACCATTCATACACCAAACATATAATAAATAAAACAATCAGACCATCTTATTAATGTGTACCCACCTATTCGGCAAATTATCTGTTTTGAGATCAATAAACACAAAAAACGCATCTTTTATAAATATTTCAACTAGTGGTAGTCCGCTAATGACATAATAATATATCTTATAATTACAAAAAAACTTTTTTTAGATTAAATTGATTCTTAAATACAATTATAAAACACAATAATATCCTAAGTGATAAATATCTTTCATTATCATAAAAATTGTTCACCTAATAAATTTATTAAGTTAAATTTACAAAGTTATTATTAAAATATGATGCTAAGCAAAGCAAAAGTTCCTATGAAATGCACAATGGTAGAGATTTGAATAAAATCATAATATTACGTTATTTATTAACCTTATGAATATAATTTTCAATTTTATGAAACAAGACATTATATAATCAAATAATTTTTTTCTTAAAGGTGGATTTCTCAGCCTTTAAATATATAAATGAATACACATCCATACTGTAATAGAACTAACTGAACAGTACGAATATTAAAAGAAATAAACTCTTTTTGATAAAAAGTTGTTGCTATGCTTATATTCTACAATTATCAACATTATAGTATATATAATGTCTTGTGTCATAACATTAATTACATACTATGTGTATACATATACTATATAATTTATAGCTATACTTATCCTAAGAACACGATAATATTAAGACATACAAATATAGGCCATCATTTAATAAACTATAAGTACTTCTTGTTCAACTATAAAGACGGCTTATATCGGTATAGTATGTTTTGCAGTGTCGTACTTATTTCTTGAATCTGTTGATTATTTACTGTTTTAAAACGTCCGATGTTACAATATAAATATATATAAAGTTTAAAGACTGCTTTTAATAACTATTTAAAATAAACAAAAGTTCTAAAAAATTATTATTAAAATATATATTAAAAAAAGCTATGTATAGTAGAGCTATATACGGTGTCTAATTACTAGTTGTCTATTAATGACTAGTATTATTATTATTGTCTGATTCCATGTAACACTAACCAGTGTAAAAATAATGACACTCAGAAATTGTCAACTGACAGAAAATCGATATCAATTAATCGTTATGTTATTTCTAATTTTAAAAAGATTTAATTTGTATATTTAGAAAAATTAATGTATGGAAACCAAAATAATGAGAAAATTAACGTACCAAATTGATAATGATGGATTATACATTATAATAACAAATAATGTTACTAGTGGCTGCCCTTAAAGCATACCAACGGGACTGAGTTAAATTACAATGTTTACATCGATCAATTATTATAACATAAATTAACCAATTTATCAAAGGCCGAAAGATAAAACTAGAATATGAGATAACATAACAAAATGATATATTACATTTTTATAAATCGGTAATATATTTTTCTATACGAAAAGGTAAACAATATAGATAGATGTTCATTCTTAATAATAAAAATTATTAAAAAAATAATTTCGTAAAATAAAAACGAATATAAAAATTAACATTATTACTCTATTAATATGAACCTTATATTTGAATAAATGAGTTTATAAAAATCGAATATTTGAATAATATGCAAAAATTACATCATCGATGAGGATTAACATAATAATATAAATGACCCAAAATTTAAGTTAAAATTTAAGCATAACAAAAACAATACGAGACTGGTTTCGACCTTATTTGAAGCTTGACTCATTACGAATTATGAAATCAGAAATATAATATAATAATATCAGAGGTCTAAATCCTACTATGTAAGTTAAAAAATAAATAAATCCAAAATTGAATTTAGACAGGCATGATTTTGGTGCTATTTAAAAAATACAGAAATATAGCTCCCTACGACACTATCCGCGGAGCGACGAAATTTGTTTGATCTTTTATGTTGTCCCCATAATGGTGCGCATTATGAGTATCTTATATTTCAGACTGATCGGAGATTTCGTCTTAGTGTAATTTAAAGGTAAATTACATTGAGGGGTGAGATGTCAACGTTAATATTTAAAATTCAATCAAACCAAAATAATCAGTATATAATATATATAATATGTTCACTTTATTGTAGGCAACGTCTGAACATTTAAAATAGTTGACTGATGATTTTGACTTGGCCTTGAGGCCATACTTTATTGTCTCAATAGCGCTAAGAGACTGGGAACATTCAAATGGCTGGATTGGGGATCTAAGATATCTCCCATAATACTGAATGTACTGTTAACTTCAGGTCTGTAAAAACATGTAAACAATGCCAAAGCAGCTTTACATAATGTAGAATATTCATTGTTCATTGAACTGTACCACCATTCATCAATCTGCTGATTTTTATTTAGATGGAGACATTACTGTGAAACATTTAAATAAAAAATTCAAAAATAACAGTAGGGATAATTGATGTAATTCACAGCATAACATTGATGTGGTGTGACATGTGCAGCAGAATCGAGAACAGACAGAATTTTGCAATGTCTCATTATTAACAGGCATCTTTTTTTTGTAGGTAAACACAGTATTCTTTGAAGGCAGTAGCAACATTGGTCATGAAGGCAGTTTTTGCTGTGATATTAAGTTGATCTAATAATTGGTGAGTCTTGTTTCCAATGAACCAAATATGCTGATGGAGTAAAGTGAAGTCTTCTAATGGCACAATAAATCTTTTCTCATTTTTGGAATTAACTCTGGTTTCACAAAACATACCATAAATTGTTGAAGAAGCTGTGATTATTGATCATGAAGAAAATGCATTATGGGATCTGATGTTTAAGACATAATGACATATTGTTTAAGAACTGGTAAGATAGCCTCATAGAAGTGCAAAACCAATAAGGAAGGTTTTTTGATGATAAAAAAGGTACTCCTTTAGTTTTGTCTTTCTTGCAGCTCCTTTGGCTTTGTCTGTCATAAACTTTACACATAGAAGAGGCCAAATTTCCCTAATTCATGCCTTAGACTCAGTACTACAATTTTGTCTCCACAGGATTTCCACAACTCATGATAAGTACAGGACCCTATCTTCCTCCTTCAAAAAATCAAATTAAAATTAGATATAAAAATTAAATAAAAACAGATGTATGGCATATGTAGCTAATAGTAATAACCATAATGTCAATGTTTTAATATTTAATTGAAATGTCATAGTCATAGATTGATAACCATCAATGAGGACTATAATTTTCAGGAACATAATAAGGAATGATTAGGTACTGTAGTTTCTACATATTTAATAAAATATAAATACAACATGTATAATATAATAAAGGGGGCTGGGAGGCAATAATTATTGATAACCTCCCCCCCCCCCCCTCCTTGCCCTTGGCATTGAATTTTTATTGCAGATTTGAACAATTCTGAAAAACGATCCATTTAAACT
>JAUZND010006789.1:0-10616 GCA_034780555.1 Coelogynopora nodosa
GCCTCCCCACCCCGAACACCCGCAGCCGCAGGCCAAGGTGCGCCGGACACTCCTGGAGCCAATGCTTCAGAGTCTTCTCCTCCTCCTCCTCGCAATGAGGACATGTAGGAGACACCCCGCGTCCATGCGAGCTCGGTACGCCGCCAACACACGGCAAGGTCCACTCCGGAGCTTCGCAATCATCGTCTCAGTGCGCCGGGGTAAGCCCGCCGGTCGTGGCGTGACGGCGAACACGAGGCGAGTGATGTTGGTGATTTGAAGGATGGAAATATCTGCAACATTCCAGCTAAGGTCCGAAAGCCGTCCAATGCAGAAAAATACCGAACCTAATCAAGACAATATTGATCTGAAAATTGTAACCAATCAGGATAGATCAATAGCCAAAAAACGTAAATCCACTTATACAGGAAATAAGGCTGTATAGAAACGGCGTAAGACTGCAACTAGAAAGACTATAAACAATCAAAAAAGAAGACGGATGAAAAGAAAAAGATTTATGTAAAAATTTCGGGAGACATATTTAGGAAGTAATATGTCATCTAACAACTCAAAAGCTGACAATTCTGCCAATAACAACTATTGTTTAACGTTAAAAAGATGCTCAACGATAGTATCAGCTGCAAGAATTGAATTACTCTGGCAAGTAGGAAAAACTCATAAACAAAACGAAAAACGCGAGGAATTGCTAAATTTTTAGATTAACCTCAAGTTAGATTTACCTAAGAAGAAGAAGAAACAGGTAGTCCGCTGTTCAAAACAAAAAAACGATGATGCCTAATAATGATATTTTCAAGAGCAAAATTGTGGTCGACTTCTTTTCCCCTCGACCAGTGCAGACTGTTTTGGAAAAAGTCTATTTAATTCCATGATGTGCACCCTCTAAATAATATGACAACAATTATTGCACTGATTGAGATTTCCATTTCTGGTTCTGTCGACCAAATATATTGATCTCAACTAAACATCTCTATTCAATAGCTGCTGCAAAATACAACAAACCAACACCCCAATTGTAGCGGCTGATATACCATATATCCTGTTAACAACTTTATGCACAGCCTATTCTCCAATGTATCACCAGCGATTGGTGGCAAGCAGGTACATGGAGGACTTAACTTGTATCCCCATCGCGTCTATCTCTGTGATCTACTTCTGTTTGGTGAGAAAGCGAAAAAGGGTCAACTGTTTGCATCAGATTATATAAAGGATTATGCTGCTCTGATGGAAAATGATGTCAGTACAGAACTCGCGAAACGACTTGGATACTTTACAAATAACGGAAATACAGCTGAATTCTACGGACCGGTTTGTTTGGATATGCTTACACAAGGAAAATATATGCTGAATCAAACCGATATTCGACTCCGATTTGACAGCAGCAAACCAAAGCTTTGTCTTCAGCGACTTCGGAATTGGAATAACGTATTAAAATTGATTCTTCCGTGCTAAGCAAGTACGATCCAACACTGAGATCTATCCTATTCAGAGCTAGGACTGAATTGTTGTCATATAGCATTTCCGAAAGTGATGTACACCAATAGTGAATGGCCACTTTATATCACCGACGCGATGAACTCAAACATAATTAGGGATAAATTAATGTAGAAACTTTTCTCTGATTTACTTACTCTAGAAGTTGAATGTGTTAATTGTAACAAAGATCTGGGTAAAATATTGTGCTTTTTTTATTTCAATATCTAATCTTGTTTCTCTTCTGTTTTATTATTTCATATATCATATTCAAAATTATATCCAATTACAAATATTCTTCATCAGATTCGAATATTAGAATGGAGCACACATATATGACAAGGTAGACTTAGGCAAACTGCTGATGCAAAACAATCACGAGACACATCAAAAGTTACAGAGTATGGACAATTAAAAATATTGTATATTTAAGAAATGCACTGACTATTTATTTTCGCCTTTAATATTTAATTTAGCATTTAATGATGCCTAACTATGATGACACTCAGGGCTCTTCCTTATTCCCGACCTTTTTAATTCTTCAAATTGTGTATCTTCATCAATTGGGTTGTCGCTTTTAAAGATCTATCCTGATGAAAAAAATTATATATTCTAAAACGTAGATAACAAAATGTCTCTTCTAAAAATAAAAAAGTTCATATTTTACGTTTTACTTATTCTAGGTTTTCATGAGAACATTCTTATTATGATGTAAATTTATATCAGCCCCTGGGCATGAACAACAAACGTTGTCAGAGTTCTTGAATCTTTATCTAAATTGTGATATTGTCAGTTTAATTTCTATATAATATCTTCAGGGCTATTTTAAGTATCTGTTCTTCTGGAATGTTAGTTGAAACATTGAATGAAACAATGAATGAATATCCGTATTCATTTCAAGTGGACTCTAAGTAACCGTCCAACAGACTATCTCATTCACGACTGTGGTCTTCAAATCATTCATGTATTTTTAACCCTCATTTTAACCCTATTTTAACCCTCATTCGTGTATTTTAACCCTCCTTAAACGAATGCTTTAATACATTAGTATGTGTTATTGATATACATTGATATAGAAAAATTGATTCCTTTTCATGACATAGTAAAAATACTCACGATGTTGCTTTTTTGGCTTGCAAAATTCCGAATGTTGTGTTGCATCATTATCCATATTTTTAAATAGTATATCTACAAAATATACAACACAAATCTTGAAAAAAGTAAACTTCTATTTTGTTGCTTGTGTCATAAAATTAATAAAAGTTTAGTTATGCCGCCATCCTATTTAATGTGTTAATGGTGATACTTTTCTAAGTTCAATTTATAAAGTATTAAAGCAGTAGTTACGCTAAAATGCATCTCAACATATTTGTATTAAATGACTAAATATTATAATTAATCAATAAACATTGCAATAGAATTCAACTCACTCCCCTTTTTTTACAAATACAATGAACAGAGGGTTGATATTACTCAATCTAGAAATTTGAGAATGGCGAGAGCTAAAAAAAACTTTTAATTAATTATATCTTAATCTATAAATTACATTCATGTATTGTATATTACCAGGGTTGTTAATTTCATTAGAACATTTATCATAATCATCCATAGTTGTTGCAGATACCTTCTGAATGGCAATAATTATGATTACCAAAAAAGGAACAGCAAGTAATGACTTCATTCTGAAAATGTTAATAAATAATTACATTGGGAATATAGAAATAAATTTAAATCACATTTTATACTTTTAATACCCTAACTTTTAATAATCTTTCTTTTGCAATTCCTCAATAAATACGTACATTTACAAAATATTATAGCAACAGTATAGGAAGGGTCGATTCGGTCGCACCACTTACCTTTGACCATGATACTTGACCTTTGACTATACTCCCCAATTTTTTAAAACAAATTTACGATCCGGATCATTATAAATCATAAGTGGCACAACATTTTTGTTTTTTTAATCTTTTTAGGGTAGTAATCTATGAAAAAAAATTTAATTAGTACCATTTATTTTACAATAAACTATATTTTTTTGTAGATGTAAACTATAGTCAATATTCTAGTTTCTTTATACTTGTTTAAATCTATGAAATAAACATAATTCTATTAAAAAAATAATTAATTAAATGAATAAGACACAATAATTAAAAACTAATAATTTAATTTGACTCACGCTGACGTCTCATTTATAATTGTTCTGTACAGAATAAATTACAAAATTAAACCTTTAAATAGACGAATATATATTAGTTTTGTAGGAAATGATAAATGTTGTGTATAAATTCACTATTGCAATATTTTCGTATTAATAAAATTCAATAATATATATCAATTAAATATAGCTATTGAGGGCAGAATTGATATTTATGTTGATATGGTTGCAATCTTGATATTTATGCCCGAAAAAGTTATATATTATCATTATTGATATCTATGTAAATGATGCTATGTTGAACCGTATTGATATTGAAATCGGAGAAATTACGGGATTAGAAGTTGACGATATTAACTTTGTTTGTAATGAGTTGTTAGCAATTGATCCCGAAATTCACTAAATTCACGAAAATCACGAAATTCAAGCCTTGACTGGCCATAAATGATCACAATCAATCGAACATTACAACAAACGAATTTCGTATTGAAAAAAACAAAAATATCACATGCAGTAAGCGATACTCTGCATCAACCTGAACGGACGATTGCACACCATAGTATACACTATCATTGATGAATCTGTTGTTACCATTGATGAGAATGTTCCATCAATCTAACACCAACCAACACTTGTAATAGAAAAAAAGACAATGCAATTGTCCGTTTACATGTGAAATTATCCTTTTTTGTAAGACGTTTGTTCCTCACCCAATATTTTGTTGTAAATCACTTTGTTTATATGAATTACCTTTTGTCGTGTTTTTTGGTTAATTCATAATATTTCCGAAAAGTAATTTTCCGGCTGCGAAATAAGAGTATTCGCTGTTTATTTTTAGTTTTAATTCCGGGTGTGAAATAAAAATGTCCGATTATGAATATTTCAAAGCATCATTTACATAGATAACAATATGATAGAAATCTAAATTAAAAATATGTATGAAAAATCTGAATCGCACAAAATAATAATAATTAATAACTTTAAAGTTGTAATAGTATATAATTTACGATGTGTCAATTAAGGTCATTATTGACAATTATGCGAGGGCGCGTTACTATTATCCATAGCGTTAGGTGAAATAGGAAATCCCTTCCTGGATGACTTCTCAGAGTTGGTAACTCTTGATAGTCGTAACTGCGCGAATGATGCGGTAGTGAATACAATTCGTACACTGGAAGACATAGGCACAAAGAAGTATCAAGAGTATGTGAAGTCCCTCCATACATGATACGATCTCAAAGAATTCCCTACCCCTGTTCTCGACAAAGCTCAAAGTGAGATCGAAAGATTGCAAGAAAGTAAAGGTGCTTGAGAACAATGTGGCACTCTTCGGCCAGTTATACATCTCCTTACAACATAGAGAAGTGACATCAGTGAATTCTTTTCCGTTCAGTCGTATCCTCTATCCTTATCTGAATTTAGAAATCTGAATCTATCTGGTACCAAATGTCATCTGTTACAATGTATCGAGGAGCCGAACCAGACAGAGGCATCTGTATTCTATGACTGTAAAGTTTTGGATAGTGCGGTGACAGTACATTTATTGCCTGTAACAAATGTCTTAACATTCCAGGAATATGCTGACAATGTATTTATACCCCATCTGGAACGTTAGCTGCGAGTCACAAAGCGAGTGGATGTTGTGTGGGACGAATACTGGTCAGATAGCCCGAAGGAAGGAACCAGGGAGAAACAAGGCAAAGGTTTACGTAGAAAAGTATCAGCTGACACCAAACTGCCGGGCAACTGGAATGACTTCCTCCGTGATCCAATCAACAAGAAAGAACTCTTTGAATTATTGTCGTCAAAGGTTGAGGATTGCAGCATCCCTCCTGAGTGTTCGGTATATATCACAGCTGGAGAGCATGTTACATGTATTGGAACGCAGATCGAAATGTCCAGCTGCAATCAGGAAGAAGCAGACACTAGGATTGCGATTCACGTGAAGCATGCTTTATAATAGAGAATGGAGCAAAATCCATCCAGGTGCAAACTGTGGACACAGACGTCGTCGTTGCTCTTATCGGAGTGTTTCATGAACTCTCTGAAATAATTGCTGATCTTGATCTCTGGATAGCATTTGGAACCGGAAAGAACTACACTCATTACAACATCAATGCCATTTGTGCCCATCTTGGTGAACGTAAATCATGTTCCTTGCCCGTTTTCCACTCCTTGTCAGGATGTGATACTACATCACCGTTCAGAAGGAAAGGGAAGAAATCGTTATGGCAGGCATGGAATGCTTATGAGGAAGTTACTGATGCCTTTGTTCATCTTGCCACAATTTATACTACTTATAGTTTATTTATATAAATAATATAATTATAAAACTATACCAAGCAAATATATATATTGTGATCTGGAATCAGATGCAAAAAGCATCAAGTCAAGCATTGATCAAAACTTATAGCATATATTATGGGTCAATAAAGCACATACAATGTAATATGGTTATTTTCCCATAGTTTTCCTAAACTGGAGTTAATGACGTAATCAGGTCTTTACAATTATACTAATTGATACATTTTTTGAAAATAAAAATTGTTCGACAAGCATCTGTATTATATATTATATTATGCATCTGATTATAGGAATAGTGTTTTTCCAGGGGGGGTATTTAAAATATGTCCACGGACGAAGGGTTAAAAGAATTATTATTGCTTATGTTTATTACAATTTAAATAATGCTTCGTAAAAGACTTGTGAAGTATACATTAACTACATATTTTATTT
This sequence comes from Coelogynopora nodosa, assembly GCA_034780555.1. Taxonomy (NCBI): domain Eukaryota; kingdom Metazoa; phylum Platyhelminthes; order Proseriata; family Coelogynoporidae; genus Coelogynopora; species Coelogynopora nodosa. The sequence goes on from JAUZND010006789.1 coordinate 6,365, forward strand.
TAAGTATTACAATATTAGATACTTGAATGTTTATTTACCAATTTTGAAGAAATGAGCCTATAATAGCACATTATGATATATAATCGATGTATTTAACCCTACATAGTATACAAGCTACAAAAATAATACAATTTGAAAAATTTATTAATTATGGATATAAATACAAAAAAGGTGCCAACACAAGCTGTATTAATTATTTAATGTATAAATTACGCGAATTCCTAAATGTATTCATTAGACAACAGTAAATAGTAAAAAAAGCAGGCCATGAAAAATAGTAATAATTATTTTGAATGTATTAATTAGGCTATGTATTAATTAGCGAGAGAAGCTTTCTCAGCTAAAACTCATTTTACATCCATCTCTTGCCTGCCACAAACGGCCGTATTTTGCAATTACTTGGCGTACTTTCTGAAATTAACAAACAGTTTAGCATGCCATATTATTTTCATTTTTTCAATTTTATTTTGCCCGATTATGTTGAAATTAGAGCTTTTTGACTGATTATTAATACCAAAGTTTCTGCATCTTATGTATCTTGCATTATTATATATTTTGTATATATTCGATCATGTTTACTGAAATTATAATTTGTTGACTAAACAAAATTTCACTTATTTGGAGTTAATAATATATTTGAAAAATGTGCAACCCCAAAGATCTTCGTGCCACCCGTTTTCTTAAATCTGCCTCGTCTAAAAGTTAGGTCTAGTTACGGCCCTAGTTGTTTTATATCGCGAAAATGCTTCATAGTTTTATATACTTCATATTTGGTCCGCACAATATTCACTGAGATTTCATCAGTCACATTATACATAATCGTGCATCATGCATTTCACAAAATTTCTGACTTTTTATTACGATATTAATTAAACATAAAAGAAAAAGAATAGCGTAATATGACAATATCAATTTTGATAAATAATAATTATTAGTAACTATAAACATTTGGAAACATCTTGTAATACAACTATGCAGGCTCGCTTATTGGTATCTGCGAAGAAGTCTGAAATGCAAAAAATGTAGATATACTTACGCACTATACTGTATGTATAGATAATATGACCGAGATTTGCCATGAATATACAAAAGCAACTATATGGTTACGACTTACAAATAGGGTGACTTTTCCCTTTAGAAAATTGAGATATAATACTTCGCATGTGTTGACAATTTTCCAATTTACAAAATTGTCTAATTGTTATGTCAATAGGGAGCATAATCAGTTATTGTGGAGGTTTAGAAATGTATATCTATAATAATCGCAATGGTACTAAATAATAACATTATAAACCAAAATCTATAGAACACGTTATATTAGTAATATATATATATATATACAATACTGCATATACTAGTTAACAAAAATATAAATGGTTTACAAAAATACTGATATCTTAATGTTTTATAATGTTTGTAGTATGGTCTGAGTACATAACATTTAATAAAAAACACAAGATATAACTAAATTTTAAAAATGTTTAGTTTTCAGTCAAAATATATCTATATTTTTCATCAACTGGGGTATCGGGTGAATGGGGTTCGGGAATGCGCAGTTCTCTAAAAAAAATGTTGCGTGCAATATTTCCAAAAATCACACCATTTTAGAAGCTGTCTTAGCATCGAAATCTCCTGTTTCGAGGACTTCGGGTTCCACGAGATTTGACTATACTTCTATACATGGTTAAAACTTACAATTTCTAATAATGCGAACTTTTGTATCTTACATCGATTTTAAAATTATAGTGAGATATAAACACAGTTCCACCACAGTAAATAGAAATATTTACTGTCAATATTTCTAAACATGTAGAACCTTATCAAGGCAGGAGACAAAAGTGAAAGTATTGCTTGTTTCATATGTTTTCATGACTTCATAGAAGTAGTATGGGAGTGTGCACTCTAGATAACCTTCCTCCCGAAACCGAAAAACCCCCACCTGATGAAAATGGTTTTGGATTTTGCGCCAATTAAAAAAAACTCAGCTAATCAGAATCGAGTATTTGTTTTTTGGTGGCAATGGCATCTTATTAACATATTTAAACAAGGTCAGGGTAGTTTCCAATTAATTCAAGGTCACAGAGTTCGATTTTGCTAATTATTAATTGATCAGAGGTACTATTGGTAGTAATCGATCATTAAAGTACAATTATTGATTTTTCCTGATACGATGCATTATGCAACGCTCATATTTCAATGAAGATTCTGATTAAGTCAAGGTCGTTGAGTTTGATTTTGCTACTTAAAAATTTATCAGAGATACCCTAATAGTAGTATTCGATCTTTCAACTGTAATTATGGATTTTTCCTAATGCAAAGCATTGTAGCCATATAATGTCAGATCCAGGTGGTTTCAATGAAGATTCCAACTAAGTTGTTGTCGTTGAGTTGAATTTTGCTACTTAGAAATATGTTATTCGAGGATGTTTAGTGATTTTTCTTAATACGATGCGTTGAAGTTCCGATTTATCGATAACGCCGACTAAGGCTCGATTACTATAAGTTTATTATAAGTACATTACATACTATAATTATACTATATTTGTACTTCAATCAAAACATACGCAGGCACATTGTTGCATTCAACTCCACGTACTTTGAAGTTCAATCTCACTTATTTTCACGTCTGAAATTATTTCAATAGAGTTTAATACCCTAAAATCTCAAAATTTATCATTCCCTAAACTTTTAAATCCTGAAGTCTGAAAAAGGTTCTCCAAGCGTACAATCTAAACTCACAAACGTACAACAGGCAGCATCATCAAAAATGTCTTCCCAACATATTGTATATTCAAACTACAGTTGCCCAAGAAAAGTTCTCCCGGCGATAACCTATTCTTATAAGGCTTTCTTCCCGGGCCACTACTGCCAGAAATTGAATGGAACTGTGATGATGATGAGCAGAACGCGTGCTAAGACCCCGGGCTAGTGCTAACTCGTATTACAGAACGCGGACTAACTTAGCACCCCGTGCTAACTTCCCCAAATATTTAGCCCTGGGTAGTGCCAATGCTAACCCGGGGCTAAAGTAAACAAACGCATTATAATGCATATATAAAAGTATTTTCAACCATTTTTTTACAATATATTGTAAAACATTATTAAGATTTTTTTTGTTTGTAATTGATATTATTTAAATGTTTAAAAAAATGATAAACATATATTATTTCCATGATGCCATGTTTTATATAATTGAAATACAACTTTTTTCAAAAGAGTTTAAACATTTTGAATGTACGTATAAAACATTAAGTTTTTTGACAAGAGTAAACGTTAACTAAAATAAAATAAAAATATAACTATTAAAGAAAACACGTATTTCTCAATATTTATATTATGTATATTCCATTAACTTATTTCCAAAAATAAGTATTTACACGACATGCTCACACCAAATTGATTAATTTGGTATATACTAAAAGTGTTAAAGTAATATATTTCTTGTATAAAGTGTCGCAAAACATATCCTATAAAGGACATTTTTAAACGATATAAAATTATTATTGCATATAAAACTGGAATATATATTTATTATTATTATTCTTGCAAACATGGTTTCTTTAGTTTACAATAAAATATTAATTATGAATATATTTGAATAAAAATAATTAAAATTTTAGATAAAATATAATTACGTCGGCTATGATATTAAACATGATCTGGTCTGCATGAATATAGCCTGGTTGTGGTCTAGATAATATTTATGCAAACTATATATTATAAAGTGAACTTGTGAAAGTGACACTGCTGGGTCACTGACACTCACAAAGGCGAATCGGAAAATAGTTACTTGGGCCAAGAGCCAATTGATGAAGAGGGGAAATACTAACCGCTATCTAGTCCTGACAACTTGTAATACGCATTTAGACCTCGAGGTTAGTTAGTTAGTTCAAAAGTTCACCTTAGCACGGGCATCGCTTTTAGTCTTAGCACGCGTTCTGTAATACTGCCGTAAATGCTTACTTTTCTACTCTGTCATTTTTTAAATAATAATAATAAATGGCCTCTTATCTTATTCATCACGTCCGCTTTAAAAATTCAAATTAGGGGGGTTATAGTTTGGGGATTTAGGAGTTTAGGAATTTAAATATTTAGAAGTTGAGGATTTAGGGATTTAAGAGTTTAGGGATTTAAGAGTTTAGGAATTTAAGAGTTTAGGGATTTAGGAGTTTAGAGATTTAAGAGTTTAGGGATTTAAGAGTTTAGGGATTTAAGAGTTTAGGGATTTAAGAGTTTAGGGATTTAAGAGTTT
>JAUZND010006790.1:0-10616 GCA_034780555.1 Coelogynopora nodosa
AATAATATGGTAGGTGTTAGCAATCCGGCAACCGGATTAATAACTCTTATGTTAGAAGACCGGCAATTTTTAAAATTAGTATATATATAATACAAACTTTTTTTTTTATTGTTATGTAATGTATATATATGACATGTGCAGCTCCCGCCATAGCCATAGGTATATCCAGACATGGACAAACATTTCAGTGAATTCAGTTTATAGAGCTATTTATTTATAAATACAGTATAAATCCTTCAGTATATATAGTATATACAGTATATAAGTCCTATCCTATCTGATCATATCATAATTATTGATTAAAAAAAAAGTTATCAATTAAAAGTTTATCCATTTTAATTTACTTCAAGCTTAAAAGTTAATGTACACAATTATGTACATATGTATGCAGAAACAATTCACTTTAATTAATAATGTACAATTCAATATTTGGTTGGAAAACCTTTGTTTCGGATAGCTTGCCAGAGGCACCTGGGACACTTTTAGTTTTAGCCAAATGTTGACACCATTCTGGAGTGGTGATACCAGACATGGATGATGGCAGCAATGAGTTCATTATGATTTGTTGGAGCCCTTTCTTGCACAACAACTCCAATATCACCCCACAAGTTCTTGATCAGATTAAAGTCTGGTCTTTGTCCAGGCCAGTCCTTCAATTTCATGTGATTAATGTTGGATTCTTCAAGGTAATTTCTAATGGTCTTTACTCTGTGGCAAGCCGCATTATCATCCTGGAACACAGCTTGATTATCAGCTCCATTGTTGGGATACAGATCTCTAATTGTCCAGTGGAGTTCCTTGTCTAAAATATTCCTGTACAGCCATTGTTCAACTCTTTGGTCCTTCTCAATAATACAAATATGCCCTACCCTACACCATTATAATACATCGCACCCCAAATCATGACACTTGGTGGATGTTTAATAGTTAAAAGAATGCAATTGGCATTATATTGTTCATTCCTGCGATGCCATACCCTTATGCTGCCACAATTCCCATAAATGTCAAAGTTACTTTCGTCGGTAAAGATAAAATTTTTCCAATAATTATCACCTTTGGTTAGATATTTCCTAGCAAACAAAACATGACAATGTCATTGGAAGGCATTTACAAAAGCCTTGCAAGCTGGTCTTCAAGCATGTAATCTGGCTTGATTAAGATGATGTTGAATCATTCTTATACTAACATGCTACCCAGCTTCACTAAGGACCTGCAGATGGCAGAAGCACTTTGAAACCTATTAGATAGACACTCGCAAACAATCGGGTGATCAGTTTGAGCAGAAGTAATTTTCCTAAAGCCTTTGTGCTTTGCTGGAGATCCATATCCTTCAGGTTTCTGTTCCCATCTCTTTTTGATGTCTTCAATGGTTGATTTTGCAATACCTGTTATGTGGGCAACTCCTCAAATTGGATATCCTTCACCTAGCAAAGTAATTATTAGTGCACACTTACAAGAACTAATCTCTTTTCCTTTTCTAGGCATTTAGTAAATAAAATGCTGAAATTGTTAAAACTTGTTAAAAATAAAGTTTAAGAAACAATGTCACTAAAATACAGACACAATGAATAAACTGACTAAACTGACAACAGGATTTCTGTATTACACCAGTAACAGTTTCTTAATACACACTGGTAGGTTAAAATTAATGCTACTGACATTAACACTAGGTAAAGAGAAATTGTCAGAGCTAATGAAAATAAAGCTACATAATTCTTAACAGAAACCAATGCTGTTTTCCTTACCTGCCTTGCATCAATTATAGGCAACTGTTTTTATACATAGAGTTATGTAGATTACAATATGAGTTCTAAATAATTAGAATGAGTTTCTAATTAATTGCTTATACATCTGTGATTGTTTACATAAACAATAGATGTATTTATCGATTAATAACATCTAAGTAACTTTTTTTTTCTCTAATAAAACTGAATTCACAGAAATTTTTGTCAGTGTCCAGATACCTATGGCAGGAGCTGTATATAAATAGTATATACTTCGAATATTTTAGTATAGTATGTATATTTCTATTATCATTAAAAATATATATTTAAATATATACCTGATTTATATGTGATACAGGACAAATATTATTATTATATTTATCTTTGATTCATTCACATAATATTTGTAAAATAATTATTTATTATTATATTTATCAGGTTATTATATTTTCCAGTTTCCGGATTGCTAACCACTTCATAATAATATATATTTTTTAAAGGTGGTCATTTTGAATGACATATAGTATGTCTCTGTATGTGGTGTAGTTCTCCATTTGAATCTGGTGTTGGATACATTTGCATTGTGAAATAATTAAACTTTTAACATTTTATGTCTTAGCTTTTGAACAAAATAGTATTTTGTCAATGTTCTTTTAAACAATTAGTTAATAACTTTTAAAGGCAGTCATTTTGACATATAGTAAGTCTCTATATGTGGTCTAGTTTTCTCCATTTAAATCTGGTGCTGGATACATTTGAATGGTAATTCATTATAATTTTAACATTTTATGCCCTATTTTTTTAATGAAAAAATATTTTTTCACTCTGTTAAAAATGGGTTAATAACTTTTAAAGGTGGTCATTTTGACATATAGATGTCTCTGTATGTGGTGTAGTTCTTCATTTGAATCTGGTTCTGAATATGGAATAAATGTTTCATACATTAATTAGAAATATATTTTGAGTTTGTACATGGCATGCTATAATTATCTGACTTTCATTAAATAATTTATATGTTATTATACTTTAAATTTATCTTTACTGTAATTTCCATTATATATCATCCTCTGAAAATTATTTGTTATTATTTAATTGTTTGATGGTGAAACATACACAACATATAATTTTGTATACTACTTTTATTAAATATAATTTTATGATTATTTTAAGAATTATTTTATTTTATTTCAAAGTTCATTGTCACTATTCTTGAATATATTTAAATTTTATTATTTTGCTTAAGTTTTATATTTATTTCAACTCACTAAAATTAATTAATACCAAATTACTCAAAGTTGTTGATATTAAATTATACAATATTATATCTAAGAGGGAAATTGATTATTATATATATTTAAATATTAACAATTGCAGTCATCAATAATTTAAATATTATAATGTTTTAATATATTTATAACTTAACTCTCCATTTACTGATAAAATATAATAATTTTTTCACAAATAAATAAAATTATTTTTAAACAATTTATTTCTCATCCTTATCTTTATCTAAATCTTTATTTCCTTCCTTTATCATTAAATTATAATTATATATATTGTTTATTATATTTTTATATATCATAATAATATTATTGTTATATAATATTGATATATTATATAGTAATATATTTGCTGCTGGTAATTTATACCTTTTAAATAGAAATATATATCAATTGAGACTTTATTTTATTATTAATAGAAAAGAAAAAGAAGGCATTTAGCCTTTGATGCACTTAGGTTAATTCTATAATATTAATCCCAGGACAGAGGTTAAATGGAATGCATACTGGGCTCCCTTTGGTAAAGGGAGGCATAAAGTATATGATCACCCTCCCAATTAAACAATAGAGAATTTACACACATACATGGACATATGCTTTTGTTTTAATATTTTACTAATATATTACTATTAATTATATATATTAATAAATATAGAGAACTATACACATTGCATATATACATTTCCCTATATTTAGTATAATATTCTATTAAATTATTAAAAGTTTAAAATATATAAGTTTACTATATATATATATATATATATAAATATATATAATTAAAAAATATATATTTATTATATAATAAAAAAAAATATATATATATAAATATATATATATAAAACAAGTTAGAAATTTACTTAAACTTATACATATATTTAAGCTAAAAGATCCTGTCAATTTACAGGATAGATTTATTATTTATATTTATATAGTTCCTATTATAGTTCATATAATATAATCTACTAAATAAATATAATAAATTATTACTGTATTTTTAATTTTACACGTAATTTTTAATTATACTTTATTTATATATTAATTTTTTTATAATTTAATTAATTAATCATTTTTAATATAAACATTTATAACTTATATCACAGATTCAATAGGAGATTAAGCTATAATATTATCATTTATATTACTAACTTTAAAAATATATAAATTTTAATCTGAAATAAATTATAAATGTTTTTAATTAATTAAAAAATAATTATATTTTATTATTTCATGATTTAATAATTATTTGGAAATAAATAATTGAATAATTCATTCTATAAATTGGAAACATTTTTTAGTTTTGATTTGCAGGTTTGATTGTATTTCAACTATTTATATGTATAAAATAGGAAAAATTACCAGACACATAAGCATAGTATATATACTACTATAGTATTCCATATATACATACATATACAATATTATTACCATAGTATACTAAACATACATCAGATATTTAATACTGATATATAATGCAGATATTTGCTCTTATTTGAAAATTGATCCAATATTTTATATAGTTACACTTGAATTGTCTCTAAGATGGTAAATCTATAATATTTTTATTTCCTTTTAGATTCAAGAAAAATGACTAAATATATTATTCCTTAACTTTTAATATGTATACACATTTATCAGTATTATAATAAAATATAAAATTATGTAATATTAACAGATATAAATAATAGTATTTTAATAATTAAATATAGATTTCTATTGATATCTTGTTATATTTTTTATATTAATATACTTTAAAAATAATTTAAAAAATTCTTCTATAAATATTGCAGACAACCTAAGAGAAGTAATTATATGTTTAAAAAGCCTGATTAACCATTAAGCAAACAAGGCACATTCCTAAAACTCAGTCTATTTGTTTTGTCTATAATTTGTTTCCATGGACCCAAAATATTAGTTCTTAGCTTATTTCTAATTAATTTCATAATATACTTTAGGATCAGCAAAGTCTTAATCTGGCTTTATATATAAATAATATCTATAAGACAATCTTTAATGTTATAATTTTAAAAAATATGGTTAAAATATATAGAATTATAGAATGCTAGAATGTATAAGCCAAAACTAAAAATGTTGTAAAGTTTTAGCATAAATTATAGATTTTTACTTATTTATCATTATTTTAAATTGTGTTAATAATTTATTACATTATGATTTGATTGATATACAATCAGTATTCTAAATAAATAATTAATGATCAGTAGTATGGTTATATTATAATATATGTATTATAATACAAAAAAGCTATATTAGTGAGTTTAGCTTGTTTATCATTATTTACAATTTTATTTATTTTATGTGATTAATTATCATTTATTGATTTTAATATTATTATTACTGCAAAATATTAACATTTTGCATTATATAGTAAACTTGCATATTTAAACCCTTAATAATATTTGATAATTATTAACAATATATAAACTGTATTTCAATCTGTATAATTTCTTCTAATTGATTATTAATAAATAATAAATATTATTAATTATTTGAAAAAATTCATGTATTAATACTACAAGGTTGAATAAATATAAATAAATGACTTCACCCTACAAATTAGTGGCATTTTTTTAAAATTTTAGTCTATGTAACTTTATTGTAAGATAATAAATATCTTCAAATAAAGTTGAATTGAAAATATATTGTGACTAAACATTTTTTGTAGACAGTATACAGGGTTTAAATAAATAGTTTTTGCTTAATTATACAAACTCATATGGTAAAAATGACAAAAATAGAAAATTTGAATCAGTTAAGAACATTTGTCAAGTGTTGCTGAAATTCTGATATAGGTTATTTGTACTCCATAGGTAAAGTAAAATAATAATAACATTTATGATAAGAATTTATCAATTTTTGGAATGTTGTTTATTGCAAATTCAAATTATATAGGATATGAATACCTCACTGTTTACAGATTTTTTCCTAAATAATTTTGTTAAGAATTATATTTCAAATAATATTGTTTATTAATAAATATTTAAACTTCATTATAATATTTTAGTTACATTTATGCTTTTCAATAATATGTATATTCTCCCCATTTCAGCATTATGCTTGCTAATTGTGTATATCTCGGTCGCTTTACACAGCTTCATCAAACTGTTTTAAAAACAAGTCAAGTTCTTTCTAGGACTGTCCGAAAGTCTCATTGTCTTTCTAGCCAATCAACCTCACTTGGACGAGGAGCACTAACTGAATTATTAAAAGTCCCTATTTGGTATCAACATCAGTCTAAGCGTACTTTTTATGGTACTGATGACACACCAGAACCATTTGCACCAATTAATGGTCGTTACCCAGCCACCATTGATACACCAGAAGAAGCTTTTGAAGATCTTGCTGATGGTATTTGTTGTTTTTACTTGTATTTATGTTTTTTGTCTTTATAAATTATGATAAAACTATTTAATAAATTCATTTTACTAACTGTGATTTAAGTTTGTAACAATTTTTCTCTAAAATATTCCAACATGTAATAACTTATTTTAATGTTATATTAGTAATTTATGTTATTGAGTGGATGGTATTCTTCAGCCTAGTTAATGTAGTTGTAATGTTTTACATTCTTGTATATTATGTGATTTACTTAACCACCTATTTTTTATTCTAACCCTAATTATATCATTTTGACTTTATTAAGCATAAATATATTATATATTTATTAAGCATATATAAAGCATAATTAATATCAACAATAACCTATATTATTAAAATTTATTTATGTAAGACCTAATGGTGTAATAGATAAATTACCTACACTATCCAGAATATTTAAGTTAATATATTTTTTGGTATCCCTGTAAAGTACCAGTAAAATTATATACTGATAATATACATATATATAATACTATATAATCAATTTATATAGACTAACTTCAAAAAGTGCTCTCTTCATTGTGGTTCCGTTTTGTATTTTTCATTTTAGATATGAACATCTTTATTCATGGAGGGGCAGCAACACCGAGCGTTTTGATTGAGAGTTTATGTGACGTAGCCAAATTAAAAGGACTTAAAAGACTTCGTACATATCACATTCATCTGGAAGGAAATGTTCCATTTGCTGATCCCTCTTTTACTGATACAATTAGGTCCAATTCGCTTTTTACTGGTGGGTTCAAAATTATATATATTGTATTACTAGTTTGCTTACTAGCTACTTATTGACATTTTTAATTCACACTCTAGTTCCACTTTTTTAGATAACATAAGCAGAGAGAGTATAGTCTTATAGTATAATACTATAGTAGGCTAAAATTACGTTTTAGTACGCTTTTGGTGTTCTAAATATTAATACATAGAATATGGAGAAGTTCATTTTCTATGTGATATTTATTTACCCTATGAACACGTCCTACTTTGTATAAAAGATTTTAAACAATATAAATGTAACATGCCTTTTTAATTAATGTATAAAGTGTAATTTTTTTATTGTGTTGTTTTGTCACATTACGATTTCACTGTTCAAATTAGGGAGAAAAAAGTATGTTATACATTAAACTGTGTGCAGTGTGGCTTGTATATAACAAGTTTGCATTTAACTAAACGTGTATCCTTCTTCTTAAGTATTGTTTTAAATGTTTCTTTTATTTAATTGTAAACGTATAATAAAATTGTATATTTTATTGGTAATAATTTCATTTAATTAATTAATGTCATTTTTCCCTCAAAATCGATAGATAATATGTATTAATGACCGGGAATTTGATCTTATTTAGGCGCCAACTGTAGGAAGGCAATCAGTCAAGGGGCCGCTGACTTCACACCAATTTTTCTTAGTGAAATTCCCTCTTTGTTTCGTCGAAAACTCATTCAACTCGACATGGCTCTGATAACCGTGTCACCGCCAGACATGCACGGGTTCTGCAGTCTGGGAGTGAGTGTCGACGTTACGCGATCGGCTATTCAAAATGCCAGGAAGATTGTCGGTAAAATACTCTTTGAATGCTATGCTTTGTTTATCAGACTATTAGATATTTACTGTGTAACTGTATCGTTGGTACATTTGTAAATATAATATTTGTGGGTAGCTATTTAATTACTAATGTTTCTACCATCTCATATTATAAATTTATTTGTTAGAAGTAGATGTGGTACAAAAAATATGTGTTACTTAATTACTTTTAAAATGCGTGTGATTCTCCTACGTTAACCTAAAAACAATAATAATATCAAATGAGATAATTTACTATACGATTTTTTTAAAACAAATATTATTATGAAGCAGTAGGTCTATATCAAAAAACTTTTTAAATTATATATATTGCTGTTAGCTTGTATATTGACAATGCAAGACAATTTGTATATTTATCATAGAATAGCTATGTTTATTATTTTGTAGAAATACTAGTCCATAAATAGACGAAGGTTATGAGGCAGGTTTAGTCGAAGCATAAAATGTAAATATTTATTTCAAACAACTTTATTATGTAAAAATTGACAATCCCTCATTCTGATATATGTCAGTGTTTCAAACATTTTCACGAAAAGAAATTTCAGTAGAGTTTTCACTAAAACAATCAGAATAGTGTGTTTGTTATTATTTTTTATCAAGGGCCGCTATTCATTAGACAGGCCCAATTGTAACCGTGGATCGTTATGATATGTGTTGAGCTCGAACCTGTTTCAGAAAACCACCACAGAAATTCAAAACGCTCTTTAAAGACCACAGCTATATATAGCTTAATTGTTTTTATTCTACTTCAGTTTTAAACTTTCATAAAGAGGTAAGAAAAAATAGTTATGAACGGTTATACTTATATTCATTATATAAACGATATATTAATATATTTTTTAGAAACTCGTTCGTGGGGTTCGTTTGTTATTTTGTGTGAATATTGTGAATGGTGGTTTCCCAATGTAATTTGGTTTATACACTCTTAAACTTTATCTTTATATAGCTTCTGCCTAATTTTTGTGTAACATTATTGTTGTTCTACATTATGAATTAGTGCAAGGCGTTTCATTTGAATTCTAAAAATGAACATATTTTCCAGCGCTTTACTAAATGTGTTAGTTTTTCCTACACATTTTTTAGATGTTTTTGTATTTATGATGCGCTTAATGTTCTTAGTTAGCCCTACTGGTTTGCTATTGCCTCATCTGAATTATAGGAACAATAGTATACTTATTGATAACAGAGTATATTGTGCATAAAGTGTGCACTATTGCTTGTTAACAAAATCGATAAACATTATGTTCGCCTTCGTTTTACATAGGATTCTATAACGTTACATGTCAGAAATGAACACTGCGCTTGTTGTCACCACAATATATAAAGTGCCCGCGACCTGGAATTGGGGTAGTAAAACTGTAAAAAGTTCGAATAACTACAAAAACCTAGAATTTTAATTAGTTTATTCTATTATGCAAATCAGAATGTTATAATATTGCCATAATTAAATGTATTGTATTGTCATCAAGTTGGCTGTTGACTCATCTACTAGTAGCAATACGTACGTAATTCGATGCTTTTATGATAAGCTAACCTATTTAGCAAAACTGCCAACGTTAAGCATCTTTCCTATAATCAGTAACAATAATTTTTGGGCATACTATTCCACTTATATATTTACATTTTTATATCTAAATTATGGTTTTACAGTTATTGTATATAATATACATATAGTTCAGTTGATAGTGTGCTGGTATCCAATCCAGACGGTCGGTGGTTTAAATCTAACCAAGTCATAATTTGCTGTCAGTGTCAAACAAGTTCATGCCAGTAGAACTACTTTAATGTTATAAATTAGATTTTTGTTATTGTAGATTTATCTATTCTTTCTGTATTATGCACACCCGACCATTCCTCCATATCTGATTCCTTCCTCTGAAATACACCTTCAGCACTCGTTAACACCAAGATGCCTGAGACCCGCGGCGACGCGAGTATCCACGTGAGTCACATCGATTTCATGTACAACGTGCAGACCCCTCTACCCTGTCTGAAGGCGCACGCAATATCCGAGGCGGAGCATGCAATTGGCAAGATCATTGCTCATGAACTGGTCCAGGATGGTGCTACCATACAAACTGGTGAGTGACTTCGACTTTTGGTAGTTTTGTGTACATTTTAGGGGTGCAACAAGTTGCTAACCTCAGAGATCAGACCTTGGTGAATTAATTGTTTTGTGAGAAAGTCCTTTAATGATGCTTGTATAATTTGTGTAATAAAATTATGGTTTTACTCATTATTAATTTAATATGTCTGTTGTCAAAATGAAATCTAATTGTGTTGCGATAAAAAAATATATTTTAATACAATTAACATAAATTATTCAATTATTAATATGCAACTATTTTATTGTATATATATACTGAAGGGATATGTACTACTTGTACACAGTTCCTTTTTATGTACGAAACCCAGTCCTTTTACAAATGAAACAAACATCTAAATAACTTAATTTAATGTTGTATTTAACCTTATTTTGCTTCATATGTTATCATCTAGTATACAGTTAGACCCTGGGGCCTGTAACACCAATTTATTTGTTATTAGCAAATAAATTTATTGGCTAATTATGGCAGCCGACAGGGATCAAAACGAAATTCACCCATTTAACAACATATATGTACACATATGTACACATATTTA
>JAUZND010006791.1:0-10615 GCA_034780555.1 Coelogynopora nodosa
ATTGAAATAAACTTACTGTAACTAATGCCGATGCAGGAAAAAGTTGATTTACAGAGAGAAATCGCAAATCTGAAATATATATATACATATTGTATATATTATATGCTATAGATAGGGTAAGCTATTCAAATACCATCTTATTTAATTAGTCATCAAAAGAACTAGCAGCAGACCAAACACTGGTTCAATGAGAGTCATATTGCAAGGGGTCGTCAAGACGTATGCTTGCGTTTAATTTCCCTGTGAAGGAGACCATCGAAACGAAAATTACTAAATCTTCTGTATGGTGGCCAAGAGGTGTCAAAACATAAAAACGTGTTTATAATCACTTAAATCATGTTTTTATAACACCTCTCGGCCACAAAAAAACTTGATTTAAGTGATAAAAATATGTTTTTATGTTTTGACACCTCCCGGCAACCATACTTCTGCTTAAACTAGATTGTATTAAACTAGATAGGTAGCGTGTAATACTATACGGGTAGTTATGGGGCTGTGAAAAAAAAAATATATATATGGAATTAAATATAAATCAAAAAACAAGTCAAAAGATGATAACAATTTAATTATCAAAATGTGCATCTGAATACAGCCGAGTACGAAAAATACAAATTGTCGTTTTGTGGTGTTTTAGAATGTATGATGTGGCAGCAAGAAATGGAAAAAGATTAAATTGTTTCAGTGTAAATTTGAAATTATTAAAACATGAGATTGTAAAAATTCAATAAAAAACATTTTGAAATTTGCATTTTACCACAATAAAAAGGCAATACAAAACCGATGAGTTAAATCACACAAATAAGTATGACACTAATTCCACACTTTAAGGACTTAAAAATGTCTGATAACAAGGGCCTTGAGAGGTCACATACTTTGTATTTATTAGGATTTATTTCTTTACTTCGTTCATTGAAGAATAACTGAACTGTTTCGTTATTTGAATGTATAGAGTGACAAACCTCTATTTCATCCATACTCTATGTCATACTGTAAGAAACCGGTTTTGCTGTCGCTATGCATGATATTTGCCCTGAACAATTCTGCTACAGTATAAACATTCACAATTATAAGTGAAATAACTGATGTAGAAGCTACATTGCAATAACACAATTGAAAAAGATTGTAATGATTGATCATTGTCGATTTAGAAAAATATAAAGGTAGATATTCTGGAATTAATTTTAAAATAGTCATATTATGCATTTCCACAGCAAAACCGGTTTTAAAACATTTAAATAATATTCGATAAAAATAGGGAGGAATATAACATATTCGCGGTGCTTAAATATGTATCTGTATCTTAAATATGTATCCGTATCTACGTTCAATATTGTTAAAAAAGATTACAATAAAATTAAATTTCAGTTATAGATAAATATTTCTATAGTCATAGGTAAATAATGAAAATATATCGATGGCATTGAAAATAAACATTGCATTCTGAGTGAAAGGAGGGCTAAAAGCTAAATTTGTTATCCATACGTACATTTCAATGCTCACTTTTTTTTGTAAAATAATAATATAAATCACAGATCTTGTTCAAACTAAAACGTGGCTATAATTACTATTTGAAATCAATAAATAAAAGTGAAAATAGTTCAGATTCGATAACAAAAAAGAAAGACATCTCTAACAGAAAGACTAACAGACTGATTAGACTAACAAGCAAAGCGAAGAACCTGAAATATTTTTATAAGAAAATACTGCAATAACAAACATCTTACGTAAGGATATGGTTGAAATATTTTTGGTCACAAACTCAAGTAAACATAAAAACCTTTGCTCTGTAAAAGACTTCGGAACATTAAAATAAATTGACAGCTGTTAAACATAACGCGAGTATTGATTGAGCCAGAGTAGGTTATTGTAGTGCACAAAATTGATACTTTAAATATACCGCAATAAAAACGTAAGGCAATAATGCTGGCATCGAAACTCACAGGAAATAGTAGTGGACGCAAGACTTCTGTTGTAGTTACGTCATGTTGGAATGAGAGTCAAATATAAAGTGTAAAAAATATTTCACGTATAAAAAATAATTACAAATTTTACAAAGACATTCAAAGCAAATCCTAAGTTATTAGATGAACTATTAATTAATTAAACAATTGTTCCACAAAAAGTTCGTACTAATCATACACAAATCATACATAATGAATGTTATAATAAATTAACAAACTTTAAACAAATCATTATTGTTAAGTATTCGGTTTTTGTTCGAACAAATGGACGAGATTAATTAAGAGAAGACAGTAGAAGAGGAGGATAGAAAATAGAACACCACAAAAACGTCAATGATATATGAAATGTTTAAAATATAGAAAAAACAATGTTAATCCATGATCTGAATACGAGCAAAGCAAAATGGTGTAAAAGTAATTGTTTAAACACCTAGGATGACTGGTGGACGTGACACTTTTTAAACAACTGAGATATCATCAACTTGCAACGGGTCAATCTCGTTGGGCTGATCATGAGCGGGTTCCGTTACCAGATGATGTGCCTGAAGTGGTCGCAATGAAGGATCAATTTCACCAGGTTGTGCTCTCTTCCGACCTGAATAGGGAACAACCAACAAGAGATGATTTCATTTTAATGAGCTGTTCGTAACACCGCCACTCTATTCGAAAACTTTTTAAAATGCAAAAGAGAAGTGGAATTATATTAATTAGTATTAAATAAAGGGTTACATTACGTCGAAAAGGTCGGTAATGCTCTAGATTTATAAAAATGATTGAAGAAATTTTAAATTATAAAAATTTAAAGCAAACTTACAAAAACTTTCTTCCTAAAGAAATCGATAACATTTAGAGCAAAGTTCTCTATGATTACAGTCAACAAATTATGTATTGTACATCCAAACCACAATACAAATATTAGATCCTAACGAAATAGATGATGGAAAAAACAACAATAATGAGATAGACAAATTGGTTTAATTAGAAAAATTATAATAAAAAGACATTGTGAGGTTATAAATAAAAGGAACAACCTATCACTTTTTAATATAGAAGATTCAGAACAAATAACAATCTGATAATTAAATAAATATATAGTAGTATTATCGATTAAAATATAACATAGATATAATAAAAACAATTGAAAGATGAACTCCTGGAATTGTCTTATTCTATGCTGGCTCTCTAATATTATAAATTATCATTATTAATTTCTTTTTATTAACAAAACGGTACACTTGTGTTTAAATAGTCTATATTTTTGGAATATGATAATAAAGGCAAAATACTTCGGTTACATATTTTCGATCAAGATAATATACACTATATTCAGCACTTGATTGTTTAAGTTAAGTCGGTCAATTTCTTAATGCTGATCAGCAACTGAAGATAGTTGACGGTATTTATTGAATAATTATACAAAATATAACATAAATTACGATTGAAATTAATTAATTCCATTAAAATAGCTAACAATTATAATTAATCGTTTTACTTTTCGCATAAAATGGCAGATTGAGCTCTATGAATTCGTATATGAAGTGTCTTGTTTACAGTATATTATAGTCTTTGTGATAAAAAGAAACATGTTTTGGCAATAAAAGAAATAATTCGAGATATATTTATAGTTAGAAAGGATTATAATAACATACAAACGGTAACCGTTACATAACATTTTAAAAAGATTTTTTAATAAGTAAAACTAAACTGCGGTAAATTAGAAATCACATAGCCTACGCAATAAATATTAATTTTATCATATATTAAAATAAGATAATTATTAACGAAGCTAACAGAACAATCTAAAGTAAACAAAGAATTAATATTTAGTATCTGTATTTCTATTTTAAAAATAGTTTTAAATGTTTAACTGATTTCTATGAAATTGTTGATCACTTTGAGTATATAATTTTGTTAAATTTGTTTAATTTAAATGTTGCATTATTTTATATTCGGTCGAGATAATTCAATTACATACAATTTCTAAGAACATTAATTATTTACAATATCTGAACAGCAGACAGTTGTTTTTAACTATTAAAATAGAAGTGTAACTCTAAAATACTAATTGTAGAATTGTTTAATAACTAAATAAAATAAATATTATTCAATGAAACTATGAATAAATGTGTTCAAGCTACTTATAATTAGTAAAAAGAACGTTCATTACACTCTTACCAAAATTCACATTAATTATTCTTCTAAAATAATCGATCGATAATAATCTTTATTTTTCAATGTTTACCTAATTAAAATAAAACTAAATTGGATAAATATTACTTTACAATCTACCCTTTATAATATAATTATTTGCCCATTTAGTTAGCTTGGCATATGTCAAATTTTGACGCCTATGTCAATTAAATCAGTTTTAAATTTATTTTAAAATGAATTTATTTAAAAAGTTATGGACGCTTTTAACGTAAAGAAAAAACTAAAAGAATAATAACAGTTTTATTTAATTAAATTAACTTTCAACGTCATCGATACAGCGCCCTTTCAGTATACTACTTACGTTACGTCCATGCATTTTATTTATAACTCTTAAGTCATGTTTATAAAAAGGTCATCGTGAAAAGGACTACGTGATTAAAATCGTACCACATCGAACGTTTTCTTTATGAAAGAGAGAGATATGAATAATATAATATATATCTATACACTATAATAAAAGTGAGAGAGAAAGAAAAGTGAAGTAAACCCGCCTACAATACATTTGACAGTCTCTGTCATCTGCGCAGTTAGAAAGAGTTGCTACTTGTAAAAATAATGTTGAGATAATGTTGAAATAATAATTGAGATGTTTCGCTATGTATCATTGCGAGATGAAAGGGTGAGCTTATTATCAAAATATAGAACCATAATATATAATTCTTTGTCCCTCGTAATAAGTAGGTGTCGTGAGACATAGCTTATATTGTTATTCATATGTAGGTGTGGGTACGTATAGGCTACAATATGGCAGTTCACCAACAGAAGATTATTTTACACTTGGTACAATATATTATACACTGCGTGGTTAAGATTTCTAAAGTGGGTTTTGGTATTTTTCAGTTTATATATAATATTAATTAATTTAATTAAAGGAAGGCGATGACTTTCAATAACCAAAACTTTTTTTTCAACTAAATGATAATTTTGATAGACACAGTAAATCGTAACCAACAGATTAATCTACCGGTAGACCGTATTCGGGGTTTTCCACTAATCTGTACAAATTTTCAATCAAAATCATCATCAACTATTATACCCCATTTTATCAACGCTTGGAAATTCACTGAAAAACATATTAATAAAATCTTGATTTACATTTTTTACATTAAAACAAACTGAAATGGGTTATATATTTTAATGATGTATATATATTATTATTATCATTGACGCAGCTAAAATTATTTCAAAATAATTAAGCTTTATTATTTCGACATAATAACTGACATAATCTGTTTAATTATGTACTTATACAAATAATTAGGTATATCAGCAAATTCTTAAAATCAAAATTTATTTTTTAATTTTTGGAACAGCAATAATTTATATATATATTGAAAACAATTGCTAATTTAGTAATAAACATATAGGCAAATACGGCGTGTAGTGATGTCTTGAAATGCGCTATACAGTTACAAATAATTCCATGAATAATTTTATGGATGCGGTTTGTAATTTTTTTAAATTTCCTATTAAGGTTAGAATTAAGTTTTGATAAAGGCAATGCAAGAGTATTCTATAATATATCTGATTAAAGCCAAGTAAATCGTGATTAATTTATTTTTGGGAAGTAAGTTTTTATTAATTCGAATAGCATACATTATTTTACTAAATTTATTTTAAAATACATTACTAATATCTTTTATCAATCGTGATTAAAATTAACTTGTTATTAAAGTAGCCTATACTGGTTAAAGTTTTATAATAATATATAAATATTTATTATATTATACATAATATTTTCATTATTCATTGTTAGAAATTGCGTATAAAATATAACATTAACTTTGGCAAAAGCCAAATATCCATCGTATACAAATACAATATTATCGGTGTGGTTATACCATGATAGGATTTTGGCAGAAAGAATGTCAGAATTCTTGGACGTTCATATGTTGTGACTTTTGATATAGAAATATTTTAAAACTATTTTTGCAGTAGAAAATGTTAGGGGAAATGATTAATTTAGACCTTTTTTGCATTTGATTTTGAGATTCTTTGGTTTAAACGTGATTTTTAATATTATATTAGTAACCTTAGCAAGCATAATCAACGAAGTCATTTGCTGCAGGTAGAAATGTAAAAAATAAAAAGGGGAGGGAGGGAGCGATGAGGAACGTTGGAAGTAATAATAGGTTCTAGTGAAGGATGTAGGCTATCCCAATAAAAATATATGAGATTTGAAAGTATATTAACAGTATGCCTAATAAGTTAGTAAGATTAAACATTTGGAAAGCAAATAGTTGTAAATAATATATATATATACATCATTATGTAATATTATCGACAATACTTTACGACAGACAAAGATTTGAAAAATGAAATCTAAATATCGTGACTATATTGATTGGTCAGATATCGTATGTTCGCATTCTGAAAGTTGAGTTTCTACCACGACAAGGTTGTGAATAAAAAAACTAGACAGGAGATATAACAGGCCGAATAACAAGGTCTACTTTTGATTGGGGCCATTGGTAAGGGTTTATGTGGGAAAATCGTAATATACACAAATAAACAAGTACTCGATTAGGACCTACATAAAAAATTCATTTACACTATATGCTATCAAGATTTTCGATTCATTTTCCTGACCTAGTCACAGACAGTAATCCTCAGCCTAACATTGACTTCCTAACAATACCGTATATTATGTAAAATATTTGTGATACATTTAGCTCTTAATCACTATTATATTATATAGTTTTCTATAAAATAAATATTAGACGTAGCCTATATAATGCGAATATAAATTTAAATGTCTATGCCTATAGAAATAAACATGAATTTTGAAAATGCTCAAAGTTTAATTCGAATAAATCATTACATCTGCTCTGTCAAAAACATTAAAATTTTGTTTAATTCAGATGATCTGATGGTAGTGAGAGGAGCGGGGTAGACATTACACTGTTCCACCCACCAAATTCATTCTTAAAATATTGCCGATCAATTTTCTGGAAAAAGATATGTAATTTAGGTAATTAAATGTTTTTTGTATTTCATATATATTGCATATTATTAACCCTAGAACAACCAGACAATTTATATGATTTTTTAAACTACAATATATGGGAACCCAACACTTTTCAAATTTGCACTACTCATTTTAGACAAATAGTTTAGTAGTATACTCGCCATAATCACAAGAATCAAATTTGTCACCAAACGTTATGCACTATATTTTGCACAAGTTCAACATTTTTGTTATTTAGTATTACAAGCGAAAGTAGTCTACTTTTTCGGGAATTAATAAAACAAGTATCAGGATTATCCCTAAAAATTAGGAATAATGGGCAGCCCTAAAATATATAAAAGAAAGGGCAATCTAAGAGACAATGCGCCGCATGCAAAGTTCCATTCTAATTGTATGCAACAGTGTATATATAGGCCTAATCAGAAAACTAGACATATACCGACTACAACTAAACATTTCCAATAGTTTAAGGACATCTTGGTATTCCAACAACGGCACCCTCCTGCCTACCAAACAACATCAAATTTAACATTACCAAATGACCACCCCGATTATTAAAACAATTGGGACAAAGGAGAACTCCTGTTTAAAACGGTGCGAATGGCAGGCAACAATGCTTCTGACAATCACGAAAATGACATTCGTTCTGATAAGGAAGTGTTTCATTTATAGTACGTGTTCCACTACAAACACACCTACAAGGATGACCGTATTTCTGGAATATTAATTTTATTAACGCCTCTCAAACCAATACTATGACTAGCAAATAATTTTTTGTAAACATTTGGTTTGATCACATTTCTTAATTGGTCCCAGTTTCAAGACAAACGTTCGACAAAGTAAGAACAAATTTGCAAATAGTTCAAATAGAATTATTTTCGATATTATAAATGACCCATACATTACAATTTGCTGATTGAATGCGTTACAAAGTTACCTATATAATAGTGGCACCACTCTAATTGTATTGTAATAAAATATGACGTCAATCACTTAAGTTACTGTCAATAATTCACGTAGGCAGTCAGCTGCTGTAAATAGCCGACGTTAACAAGACGTAGGTGGTATAGCTAACCTAATTTCCAATTTTTAATCGGAATACTAAACCACAACAAACAAATGTGGAAACACTTCAATCGTAATATATTTATATATCATTTGTTAATCATTATATCATGTTAATCCTAGATTAACCACTGAAAACATTAGTTTGCAGTAAAAATGTGCATTTATAATGTACACGGTTAGTGCAATAACAGCAGTGGGGGCACTCTTTATAAATGAAAATTCAGATGGGAAATCGCACCGAGAGCCGAAGGCGTGAGGTGGTAAATAGGAGTCTGTTCCAAGGGCAGCGCCCATGGTAGGGGATAAGGGGGAAGAAGCCCCCTGAAAATGTTAACTAAATTAAGCGGATACTTTGGAACCTGTCAATTAAATCACGCACACACAAAACATTAGCATTGAATAAATAATTGAAAATAATACGGACTTTTAAATTCAACGCATTCCACATACAAAAAAACACATAAAATATTATATAAATGTAGCTAAATATTCATAACAAAATAAAACAATAGTAATTTATAGACAGCTAAATAATCAAATACGCGCAAAAAAAATTCAATAGTTTTTTCACTCAAAAAAGAAAATACGACAATGTAACACTATCTAATGACATGCTACCCCTTCAACCTTTAGTTTTTATTATTTAAAACACATTTTCTAAAAACGATTAAAAAAAAAAAAATTCGAGACGTTCCAGGCGTCCGGAATAAATCCGAACAAATGGCAACACAGTAACAGTTAACTTTTTCTTAGATTGAATCATTTTTATCAATTAAAACAATTATACTATGCATATGGCCAAGTCCGTACGTAAACAACAATGGCATCATTGTCTGTGATATTTAGGACCTTCACATAGATAAATATCAATTAAAAAATCTGACAAAACAAACATCACTTACAGATCTTACGCCGGACGACTAGATATATGGCCACCACCAACAGAATGAAAACGGCAATACCAAAACAAACTCCACTGATCAGCGGAACGTTGTGCTCAGGTGGCTTAGGTGTTATCTCACCAGAAGACGTGGTTCCTTGGTTGGTCGTAGTGGTACTTCGGGTGGTAGAAAGAACATCCGTGCACGTGACACCAGGCTTAAAACCTGCAAGGAATGATTGTCAAATTAACACAGATAGATAAACTCAAGGCATATAGCCACTAAGCGCGACGCGACGAAACGCGATGGAGCCGTGCGCAGGGAAAAATTAATTTGAGTTTTTACTAAGCGAGACGCGACGCAGAAAAATACCACATTAGTATTTAGAGCTATGTCTATATCTACCTATACGAACAGACAACGCACTAATCTGTTTGGGTCCATTGCACTTCGCCGAACAGAAAATGACATAAATAAAAAGTATCAGTTCGCTCTCAGTTCACTCTCATTTTTCATACCATTTTCTCACATTTTTTTTCATACCAAACGAACCCATTAAGGGTCGTTAACTATCGACTAGCACAGCTGCTAGCCAGGAACAGGAGAGTCCAAGGGCGGGCTCGAACCTGCTCCGAGACAACACCCTCGGCATCCGCAAAACAGCGTCTTAACCACTCAGCCATCCCATTTCCAAAAAAATACATGGCAGGGCTCAGCCAGGATTTGAACCCGGGACCACTCGCACCCTAGCCGAGTATCATACCCCTAGACCACTGAGCCGGTATATAAGTGAAAAAATAACAAAAAAATCATATAGCTTTCAAAATAGTGTGCTTTATGAATACATATTTGCTTGCGCCAGTAGTGATACGGCGATTTTAAAAGTTGTCTTAAAATATATTAATTTATTATATTGTTATATTATTCCGTCAGAGTTCTATCCAAAACTATTTTAATAGTTTATATATTAATATGTATATAGTTTATTGTTTTGCAATATTATTTAATGAAATTAATTAGTGCCATTTATTAAAAATGTAGCTCAAAATATACTGTTAAAATTTGTATATAATATTTATTTGTTAAATCTATTTATACTTTTACCAAAAAAATAAATTTCAACGATAACAATGGCGTTGTCTCCTGCAGTGACTTTTATCTGCAATAACTTTACAGATAATGTCTTTCAGAACGTCCTACAGACGTTCAGAGAAAATCTGTTTAATAATTAATTAAACATGACGAAAAGATGAAACTTGGTGTGCTAACACATAATCTATTAAAAATCTAGTGGTAATATTTGAAAACGGATTAAACTTTCTGCGGGATATTAACCCTTTCTTTACGGGTGCATATAAAAAATGGGTTCCTCTCTGCAGTACGGCTTCTATTTTAGAAAATTGTCTTGAAATTAAGTTATATATTTAAAATCTATATTTGGATAAGGCGAGATATTAGTTTATTGTTTTTATAAACACAGTCATATATAATAGTTATTGTATTCATAATTTATAATAGTAATGACT
>JAUZND010006792.1:0-10615 GCA_034780555.1 Coelogynopora nodosa
GTTCTTTTTGCCATGCCTTGGAGACATTTGCGTATGTCAAATTGTCTAATAAAGCCCGTTTATTATTATTATTATTATTATATATGTTTATTTGAATAAATTGCACATACTATAATATAAAGATATATATCGAATTTTATCGAATATAGTATTCCTGTTGTAAATCATGCAATTGTTTTTTATTTAACTTCAAAATTATTATAATATTATAAATATTTATTATAGTGATACTTTGTTAGTAAACAGGCACATGCACAATATTGCAAACAAATGGAAACAAAATATTTTAATAGGAGTAGAAGATTAATTTAGATTTCCCAAATAACTGTTAAATTGATAGTTAACACTTATTTCAAAATTTATTATCAAGCAAATGATAGCTTTTTGTGCTTACAGGAAGTAACATGTAGTGGGAATATTTATAATCGCTTTTCTTTGGTAGTTTATTAAAGGGTATTAAGTTTATTCTACAAAAAATATAGTCCTGTATTTATATGATGATAAAGTGGTACTTTGAATATTTAATTATCAAAAAATATTTAAATTTAATATATAATTTACATTTAGATAGACTGTTACTTATTTACCATATCATGTCTTGATGCCTTGTGGCTACCATATATAGATATGACCCAAAATTTAGTCAAGACTGGGTAGATAAGTATTTGGGACTATGAACATATGACTTAACTTATTATTACATTATTAATTTTAGAAAATATTAAATTTTATAATTTGAATATTCTAATTCTAAACATTAATTGTATAAAAGGTTAATGAAACAAATATAAAATACATAAAAAGAAAATATCATAATTTAAGTGCTTTTGATAAAACATGAACAGTATTGGGTAGTGAGAGTATATTAAAAAAACAATGTATAAATAATATGTACAATTATAAACTAATTAGGGTTATGTAAAATTGGAAATATAAATTTACTAAATATAAATAATATTAGTAGAACATAGTATCATATAATGTCAAACATATTTCAAATGAGAACACATTTAATTCAATATTACATTTAATTCTATTCTTATTTCATAAATAGTTTAATTAATTATAAATTATTAAAATTATAAATGTTACAACTTTAATAAAAATAAAGGAAACAATTTTGGCTAAGAAAAAATTTAAAACCATTGCATTAAAAGGTATAAATATATCAAATCTATAGATGTAATATATATATTTGGGAAATTATTGCTTCAGCTATTTTATTACATTAAATATACTAAAATAAAATTATTAATAAGAATAGTATGATTTATAATTAAATGGATGTATTTTATTAACAAAATATAAATGTTAATATAGTTATACCCTATGTTTATTACAGATATAACTGCATGTTACTACTATAATAATATATTATTAGATTATTGTAAAATATATATTTATATAAATTACATATAAAAGCAACACAACAATTTATATATTCATTAACCTTAAATTTAACATAAATCATGAAATAACAAATTAAGCAACATATTATTTATAATTAAGAAAATGTTACTTATTATATAATGGATTGATTCTTGGAACATATAAACTGCTTGCTATTTAACATAATATGTACCATAAAATTAGCCATCATGTTGTATTCAATTTAACTTCATCTGAAGATATCTAGTATATATTCATTTAATTTACTTTTTAATTATTTGACCATTCTAATATATGTATAAGATAAAAACTTATGATAGATTCAATAAAAAAATTTAAAGTATTTTATTACAGTATTTTAATTTATTAGTATATATATTATGATGGTTGGACGTATATTAATATGGATTTATATGTTATATTTATAATTATATCATGCTTTCGGGTTTGTCATATCCAGTATAAAGTTAATATATATATAAATATTGTATTATATATTTTATTACATTTAAACTTTTAAATAAAATAAATATCTTAAAAGTATTAATTTTGACATAGTATATTAGTTTAGTGAATAGTTTTATATATTACAAAGTTTTTATTTCTTTAATTTATTATAAATTATTATAATAGTATTGTATTTTATATTATGATGATGTATAATATCTGTATTGAATAATAATATAATATATATATTTATATAAAATTGATATAACATATTTTATCAAATAATAAGAGTATTGTATCCATGAGCATTTTTATCTGATGTATTATCAGTGGCAGATCCAGAGGGGAGGTCGGAGGGGTCGTGACCCCCTTTTTGACTTGTTAGTAAGAATTGTATGCTTTGGTAAAAACTCAGGTTGTCAGTATAATTGTAATGTAAGTTTCACTTTTTAATTCACTTGGTTTATACTATTACACATATAACAAATAGTTGACTCAGAACTGCAATGTTGTTAAATTTGGTTATGTAAATCATTATATTAACACTTAAAGCTGTGTACATATATTGCTCAATGAGTAAAATATTATAATATATTATTTCCTGTTTAACACAATTTACAAGCTAGAGAGTCTTCCTGGGATCGGCGGATTTCCTCAGATTTCAGTATTAAGTCTTGTAATTTATACAAATATGTAATAAAACGATGTGTTAGGAGGTAGACCTTCCAGGTAGCATTATTAACAACTTTTATTTCCATGCAATTTGATTTTATTTTTCAAAAAAGTTTAGTTTTTACATTTAGGGATTTTTAAATTATGTAGTTTCACTTTCCCACATATTTTTATAAGATTTTTACTATGTCTTAGGTGCTCCAAATAGAGCTTGAATTCATTCAAACTTTTAAGGGGCTTTGCCCCTTAACTCCTAGTCAAGGGCTTTACCCGGCCCTGGAACCCGTTTTCTTCAAACCCCTAAAATCGCGCATCTTTGGCATGCAATTTTATCTTTGACTGAAAGCTGAATCTACCCTTGATTATAATACATTTTTTTTACTAAATACCAATTATTGTTTAATTAGAATCATTATATAAATAATAAAAATTGATAAAGTTATTAAGCAATATAATTACCAGTATACTATGCATTCTAATTATTCTCTGTGCCAGAGTAGAGGTAATTTTAAGGAATTGGCCTGAGTATGCCAATTTATGTGAGGTTCTGCACCAGTGCACCAAAGAGTTACTATTCTGTACCAGAGATAACCAACTTTGGCTATATACATAATGCAGGCTTGTGTAAATGCAATGCTTTTATATAAATTTGATTTTTTCTTCTGGCAAAAAAGTTTTTAACACTATTAAAGACTTTGGTACTCTTGAAGATGCACATATGTCATTTTTTAAATAATTATATTTTTATAAAAATATTTAGCTAATCAAAATAACTGTTCAGTTTTATTTTTTATTTATTTTGCCCTAAAAAACAAGTATTACAATATTTCTATAAACTATTATTAAACTCTTATATTAGTAACATAAGATCAATAAAATATTATTTTATTTCATAAACCATCATTATTACATTACATACTATTAAATATACATATAGACCACATTCAATATGACATTACATCAATTAACATACATGTTATTTTCACATGCAATATAGCATATTTTTAATTATTAACGCTTTTAAATCAATTAACATGCTATATTGTACATAACTGTTATTGTTAAATATATATTAATTTAAAGTAATTTGGAAATCTTATTAATTAAAATTCTATATTGTATGCGGTTAGTAAATATAAGTTAATTTTATGTAAATTAGAAGCATTTTATTTATTAAAATACTATATTGCATGTGGATTTTAATGTTATACATATATGAAATAATGTAATAATGATTGTAGGCCTATATGTAATAAAATAATATATTATTAATAATTTGCTATTAATATAGCAATAAGCATATAATAATAGTTTCCATGTAGTAGACCTTGCTAATATAAAAGCATACAACAATCGTTTTTTGGGGCAAAATTTATAGAATATTTTTTGTTTAAAAAATTGCATATGCATATCTAAAGAATACCAGTACTTCTAGGGTAAAATTACCTATAAAATGATTTATAATTATAAATAATACCATTGAATTATATTTTAACTTTTAATATTTATGTCATGGTTGACAACATGGCATACTGTGTTGATAACATTTAAGTTTAATCACATGCTGTATTAATAAAAACAGCCTAAAACACATTATATTAGAAATTATTATAATTATAATATATATTTACTTATATGCGGTAGAATTTTTGTTATAATTATACCATTAATTTATTTACAGTAGAACTTGTTTAATATTAATTATAATAATTATTTACTTATATGCCATGGTAAAAAATATTACAACTATATCATTCATTTACTTGGTTGAATTTATTATAATTATAACATTAATTTAGTTATGGTCAAAATTATTGATAAAGACAAATACCATGTGACTAACAACTTCATATTATTTATTACAATGAATTTTTTTTATTAAAAAATTTTGATGCAGTAAAACAAAAAAGTTAATTATTAATTTTGCCCCAAAAAAGAATTGTTTTAAATATTTATATTAGCATGGTATACTACATGATACAACATTGTTATATGCTTACATTAATAACATATAATTTATTATTTTGTTACATAAACAATTTTAATTACATTATAAAATTGTTTACAAAATCTGAAGGAAAGATAGTGAAAGTAGACAACTGGAATCTATCTATTGAAGAACTGGAAATTTTTATTGGGTTGGATATTGTGTGATGTATAGTTGGCAGCACACATCACCTGTCCCTAAATTGTGATCAGCTAATTGAGGAAACCAACAGTTTTTTCAAGCAATGAGCAGAGACAGATTTATTGATATATTTTGTGACAATTGGATAGTGAAAAATTTGGTTTGGGCTGTATTTATTCAGAATTGCCAAAAAGCATACAAACCATATTCAACTTTGACAATTGACAAACAATTATTACTTTGCAAATGCAAATACAAACTATGTGCAATATAGCATTTTAATTAATAGCAAATTTTAAATTACATTAAATTAATATATTTAAAATCCACATACATCAAAATATATTTAATAGAGCATGTACAATATAGCATTTTGATTAATAAAGCTTCTAAATTACAAGAAATTAATGTACATTTAAAAACCAAGTGCAATATAGTATTTTAAATAATAATAATGCTAAATCAATTAAAATAATATATTGCATGTGGTCTAATAACATAATAATTATTGTTTATGTAATAAAATAATTAATTATATGTTAATAATTGAATATAAGTATATAATAATATTTTATCATATAGTATAATGTGCTAACATAAAAACTAATAACAATTGTTTTTTGGGAAAATCTTCATAAATAAAATATTTTTGTTTTACTGCATCAACATTTTTAATAAAAAATAAAACTGAACACTTTTAAATTGGTAAACATTTTTATAAAAATACAATAAAAAAAAGACACATGCATGCTTATCTGCAGGAGTACCTGAAGTGTTAGGATTTTTAAATGTTGTATTCTTGTCCTTGACACTTTCATAATCATATAATAAACTTGTAGCAAGCAATATTAAATTTTTTTATAAATGGTATATAATTATGTAAATGTAAAATAAAAGAATTATATATAACTATATCCTCATGTTTCTTATAAATATAAATCCATTTTTGAGATATGTAAAAATATTAATTAATATAACTTATGATAAAATAATACCATTATTTCATCTATTCAAATTTTAAAAAAATTACAAAAATTTCATTATAAAAATAATTTAACTTTTAGTGCATATTGCTGTGCTATTAAACCAATCAAAACATTTGTAAAGGATAATATTTCAGTTATATTGTAATATATCAATGGACAAGCAGTAAGACAATAATATCTGGAAAATAATAAATACAAATAATAAGTAAGCAAGAATAACATTTATATAAACTTTAGTTATTTATATTCAATATATAGTTATAACAATTATATAAACAGAAATTGTGCACTAATATATACTGAATAAAACTCATTTATAAAAACTTATTTAGCCAAAATAAATCATTAATTTTTTTATGAAAATTGTGTGTTTCCCAAGCTGATTTATAAGGAAAGTAATAAAACCTTTTATAGCTGGTATGTAAAATATTATAATAATAGAAAGCACTCAGCCATATGTAACTTAGTGTTAGTGAGACATAATCCCCAAACCTGGCTTTTAACCCATTCCCCAGTATATTGTTTTATGCATAAACCTTAGTCCATGCTTGTGCACAGATTCAGTGGCTATACAACAAGTAAGTATCAAGCCACCAGCGAATAATGGAGCCTGAAGCCGGAAACCCAATTTAACTGTCATATGGGGGGAAATAGAATAATTGATGGACTATATGGCAGAGTGAGATAGGAATAACTTGCAAATGAGTGGCAGGATCTGAGACTGTTTCCAAATGAGGAATTGCCTATCCTGATTTGCAGAGACCATTTGGGCCAATGGTATTTTCTGCAGAACCCTAATTTTAAAAGAATGAGAACCCAGGCACCACTAGAAAAGGATATTATCCTCATCACAAGACAATGAGGCTAGAGACTGCATCACAAGCAGTGGTTATCACTTAGTCTCTAGAACCTCAAGACAATCTCATCACTGACTTATTGCCAGAGCTGGATACCAGATCAGACAAATCAGCCACATACAAACTCCAGTCTCTGGATCAGTTAAATCAACAGTACACAAACCCTAATCTCCAGATCAAACAAATCAGCCATATACAAACTCCAGTCTCTGGATCTGACAAATCAACCATGAACCAATCCCAGTCTCTGGATCATTATGCCATAGTCTATTAAATCTTTAAAGGTAATATAATTTTTAAATCTAAGCCAGTGGTAGTGGTTTTAGGATGTCATCTCATTCATATTAAGTTAGAAGGTTTTTTATATTATCTATCATAATCTCTTTTGTAAGTATCATGTGTTTAAATATTAATTGACTTATATTTTGATATATATATAGATATATATATATATGTATATACATATATATATAATATAATACCTGCTGACTCTGAGTAAGTCAACAACAATTTCTTATATTTTTTATTTATAGGAAATTCTAATGGTCCGTCTAAGGGAACCGCACGCATTCGCAGTAGTAATAATTATCAACCTTAATCCGTAAATATTTCAATTGTGATTTAATCCTTAAATATTGCATTAGTGATAATCTATAAATATTTCAATATAACTATTTAAATAAAGCGGTAGTTTACTATTGTAACCAATAGTTTACTGAAAAATATGTCTAATTCATTTAAAGTGACAAAACATCGTTGCTGGCTTGGTGTTTCACATGTGTATATTATTGAATTATTCAGAAAAAAAATTATTTAGGATTTATTATATGGTGCAATGTGCATTGCATGAAACTTTATTAACCGTATAGGTTGACTAAAGTTGTGTTACCATGTGTTAAGATATTATTTTATGTATGGAATAGGCAATCTCATAGACAATCGTGGGAGCAATTTTATGAAGAAAAAAATACTATCCTATACCTAATTCACAATTTTTGAAGAGGGGTTTACTTAGATTGAGTACTTTTATCGGTATAATTTATATCATACAATAATTAAACATATGCAACATAAATTATCATGTAAAACACTTAAATATATGTAATTTTTTCACGGAATTTACCACAAAAAAAATTAAACCAGTACAATCGTTTTACATTATTACCAAAAAACAGAACAAATAACAATACATGTACTAATAATATCTATCTGTATCAAAGGCAAAATTTATACTCGTTAATATCAATACAAAAACTTTTATTATAAAAACGATAATATATTTTAAACGATATAAAAAAACAATACTCTTTTTACTACACAAAGTTTTATACGACATACCGAACATGACTAATTAAAATGCTAATGATTAGTCATATTGACTTGTTTTTATTAATAAGAAACATTTAAATATGTGTCCGAAAACGTCATTTTCAAAAATGTATTTTATGGTATTTGGCGCGAAATTAAAGTTTTTGACGGGAGGGTGGTGGGAGAGGTGATGCAAAGCGGATCTTTTCATACTGCTTCTATCTATTTTATTTAATTTTACTACTTTAAAAAAAGTTTAAATGAGGTTGTAGTCTCCTAACCTTTAAATATTTAGTTTATAAGTAGAATTTTTATTTATCTATTTTTGAACTATGTCAAATTTCATCCGATTTTTTTAAAATTAGTACTGACAGTTACAAATTTCTATATATTAAATTTTATTTTATTATATAAAAATGTATTGATTTAATCAGCTGTAATTGACTAAACTGTTTACAACTCTATCAATTTTCCACCCATTTTCGAAAAATAAGCGTTGTAATAAGAAATAAGAGTTGTAAACAGTTTAGTCATTTACAGCTGATTAAATCAATACATTTTTATATAATAAAATAAAATTCAATATATAGAATTTTGTAACTGTCAGTACCAATTTTAAAAAATATCGGTTAAAATTTGACATAGTTAAAAAAGGTTAATTTGGCAGGTCAATCTATTTAATTTCATTTTACATAATAAAATTAAAAAATTGATTTAAGCAGCTGTAAATCACAAAAATATCTATAACTTCATTAAATTTACGCCCTTTTTAAAAAAAAGGACACGGGCAGCTATTATAAATGTCGATCTATTTTATTTTACAATATAAAAAAATAATATATATATTTTTAGTATGTTTTATACTATACATACTAAAAAAGTAGTTTAAAGATTTGGCTTATGTTAGTGAGTCATCATACCAAGTTTAGTTATCATTAAATTGTAAACATCAAAAGTTATAGGCTAAAAACAAAAATGACGTCCCAAACGTCGTAATTTTCCGACCAAAATACAAAAAATTATTTAAAAACAATAGTTATAATTAAAAAATAAAATTATAATGTAATTATACACTAATTTAATTTTTAGTGTTACATACTACTTACAAGTATGTGTAAGTAGTATAAAAATAGTTATCCTATATTTGTGAGTCATCATAACAACTTTGGTCGCCATAGGTTAATACCCTAAAAAAATATACTCAATGAAAGATTTTGCCCCACTTATGAACTATAATGATCCCGATCGTAAAAAAGTAAAATAATATTAATTGAAGGGGGGGGGGGTCTAAGGTTATAGTCAAAGGTCACATGGTGTGATCGAATCGACTCTCTTAGACTACTATTTATGTGTCCTACACTACCAATTCATTATTAAAGTTATATTTTTAATGTCAAAAAATTATAATATTTGAGAATATATACATTTCATTTACACAAATATTGTGTTCTACTTTAACCATTAAAACTAGAGCGGCAGGCTTATTGTAGAGCGGCAGGCTTTTGACCTGTTGGTACAGGGTTCGTATCACTGTTCGTATTTATAAATATTTCGGAAATTGTTTAACCATTTAGAAGTAAAAATATATTGCAAAGTCGAGTATTTTACATAAATGCAATATAGTCGATACATAGCATTAGTCAAAACAAAATCGGGGGTATACATACAAAAAAAGCATAGTATTAGTCAATTGACGCTATTTCACAAGTCTCTTTGTTACAATGATCACATTCAACTTCCAGATTAAGTAAATCAAGTAAAAGTTTATACACCACTTTATCTCGTTTTAAATGTTCGAGTTAATTGCTTTTTTTGATATAAGACGGCCATTCATCATTAACAAAAATGGCATGTACACCTACATAAAAGGGGATTCGCTTTAAAGCCTGCCTGATAATTGAATCAGTATCATAGTCAGAGTCCTAATAATTTACACAGTAAAGACAAATAAATAATACTTGCATCAGTAATGGTTATTTGTTGTGGACTGGCTTACAGATATGCTTTTTGAGATCAATAGATCCAGGTTTGCTTCAGGGTAATCGACTATGAGTCGGTTCACATTTGCCAGCTATTTCAGTCATATAGTCTTGCGCTTCATTAACTTATTTAGGTATGATCATTGCTCCAACGCAGTCCTCCAAGGTTGATAGAATCTGATGACGAATATGGATATCGAAAGTCTCTTGAGATAATTTACCGCAAGAATTGCGTGCAATTACAAAAGGCAGTTTCCAATTCCGAGAGAGCACAGGATTTCTTCAACAATAAGTGCATGTGAAGTAGTCTATCAATTGATTCAAAATATAATATTTTGTAGTAGAAACATTTCCGCAAAATATAAAATCTTTATCGATTAGTTCTATACAAACGAGAGAAAGTTATCTTTTTGTACGTTTGAAAACATGAAGATAAAGTCACATAATAAGATAATAAT
Organism: Coelogynopora nodosa; assembly: GCA_034780555.1. Lineage (NCBI taxonomy): Eukaryota > Metazoa > Platyhelminthes > Proseriata > Coelogynoporidae > Coelogynopora > Coelogynopora nodosa. The sequence continues at coordinate 10,225 of JAUZND010006792.1, forward strand.
AATGTCTAAGCAGATAAAGCGATAGATTAAACATCTACCCACACCCGACAAAATTTTAGATAAAAATAACCAACCAATAATATTTAAACTGAAAGCTTTTATTATTGGCTAATTTATTCTATAAAAGATAATTGTAAACAAAATTGCAATAATTTCTATCACAATCTTAATATGGAACAGATAAACAGTGTATTAAACCGTATATTTGTTTCTAATAAGAATCACAACAATTGAAAGAAATAACACTTGACAATATTTATATATACTTTTAATAGTGTTTGACTATGATATGAACTAAAATTTAGAACTAAAAGGCCTTTCTCCAAAACAGTCTGCACCGGTCGAGGGGAAAACAAATCGACCTCACTTTTACTCATGGCGATATCATTAC
>JAUZND010006793.1:0-10614 GCA_034780555.1 Coelogynopora nodosa
TTGCCTATATTATGGTCTATTTATAACTATCCATCGGTATTTCCTACACTAATTCGATCGATAGCATTACAATAGCCATAATACTGAATGGATTTTTTATTTGATACCCGGGTTTAAAGGGTTAATGTGCTCAATATGTATACTTATAGAGAGTATTCTATGTTTTTTGTTTACATAAATCAGTTTTATGGTGTTAGTTTGTGTTCTATTATTGATTGTTTAAATATTTGTAACAAAACTTTCAAAATATAATTTAAACAAAATGTTTTATTCAATTTATATTTTCAACATGATGATGGTGTCTTTTACAAATATGTTATTAGTATTATATAAATTAATTAATATTTATTTATAAAATTGTAGAAATATTTTTTTAAAGTATTACCACTACAACAAAAATACATCTCAAAGCACATCAACTGAGCAAACTAGTAACATTGCATCTCATTCAATATTATTTTTTATTGTTAATTCATTATTAAAGTAATTCTATATCATTTATTAATTTTATAAAATAGTTACAATATTAAAAAGGTAAAATTTTATTTATAGACATTGCAATTAGACTATTTATGTAGTATGAAAGAATATCATTATATTTACTAAATAACAATATATTTCACAAGGTGCCATTAAAATTCTATATATTTTATTGTTAAAATAATTGTTATAGAATATTTTGATATTTTTAAAAAATCATTAATTGTATGATCTGTTAATATTAATATGCAAACAGAAGTATAATATATTTATTGTTCCAATTTTCATATATGCAGTTGACTGAGGAACATATTTTAAACATTTTTCAACAATTTTTTTTATAGTCATCAAAGACTTAACAATGCTGAGCTGTACATATTTCTAGAATTTTTTATTGGTTTGGGTATATCAGTTAATAATATTATGCAATATTTTACTTGTACTAATAGTAAATAATTTTTTTTTTACTTAATTGTAATACCAAAATATTATATATTCTTATTCCCATTGTTGAGCTTTAAATGTTTCTAGAATTTTTTATTGGTTTGGGTATATCAGTTAATAATATTATGCAATATTTTACTTGTACTAACAGTAAATAAAAATTTGTTTTACTTAATTGTAATACCAAAATATTATATATTCTGATTCCCATTGCTGAGCTTTAAATGTTTCTAGAATTTTTTATTGGCTTGGGTGTATCAGTGAATAATATTATTAAATATTTTGCTTATACTAACAGTAAACAAAAAAGTTTTTAATTTAATTATAATACCAATATTTTACATATTCTGATTCAATTTATTTTTTTAATATATTTTGTAAGTAATAAAATAATTTGCCTATGCTAATTAAATGTCTCTACTCAACTCAAAACTAAGGAATTGTTATTTAAGCAATATGTATATAAGATTGTATTGATTCCTTTAACCCTAGGACGGGCAACGTGTGATTATAAAAATCACACTTTTACATTTTAATCCATATTTTATGCTATAAGTATTTGGTGGCGTTGTTATTCACTGACAATTACTCAAATACTGTTTATAATCAGGATTATTGATAAACAGCACTTGGGTAGTAGTATTATAAATTCTATAATAATTTATAATCAGCCACTAGTAGACAATAATCTAGCCACTAGTTATTATTAGAGAACAAAATAACCTAATTATTATCAGGTAGGTAATATATTGATTCAATGAACTAACATTCTCTTCCTATTCGCATATAACTTAAATATCATTAGACAATGAGAAGCTTCTCTCTCTCTTTTTCACTTATTTTCCATTCCACTACTGTCTAATTGTCACAGTATAATTGTTATTTGGCTGTGTACATAAATTGACTGCACTGTATTATTTGATTCAATATCTTTATTCCTATACCTTATATTTCTGTATAACATCATCAACATAAATGCAATGCCCCTAAAAAGGTATTCTGCTGCAGAAGTGTTAGCCCTTATAATGGAATTGTCCAATGATGAATCACCATCTAATCAAGAGAATGAAGTTCTTCCACAAGTAGAGGATGAAGCAGGACTACTAAACCCGCATCCAGATGAACTCAATGATGATATTGGTAACCAAAATGAGGCAGATCTACCTAACCTGCATCCAACTTTTGTAAACTTCTGAAATGTGTAAACTTATTTATATTAAAAACTTAATTTTTTATAAAGAAATAATGGATTAAAATCTATTTTTTTCTGTCATAATTATATAATTATCATTGATTTATTGATTATTTATCAATTATCATAATAGTATAAATATAATAATATCAATACCGATCCTATTTACAGTCATACAAATAAAAATCACAGTCTTAAATAAATTATTCAGGTGTGATTTTAATAATCACATGTTTCACTGCCACTGGTTAGGTTATGTCAGTCATTGGCCATCCTAGGGTTAAAGAATTGAATGGGTAAAGATAGCTAGGTTATTATCAGGGCTCGAAATTATCATGAAATAGTTTAATGGAAAATCAGGAGTAGCTCCTTATGCCTTATGAAGGTCTGGGCTCAAGGACCCTACCAAAAATTATCCAGATTAAAGGGATTCTGTTTTTAACAGGAAATTTTGAACCTGTATTGTGCATCATAACATATCAAATAACAATTAAAGAGAATCAGCTCTTGAGGCTATTTCAGTAACTGAATATATCTTATGTGTATTTAAAATATAATCTAATGGTTCCTAGACTTAGAGGAAAGCTGTTCTTTGGTTAAGCCAAAAATATAATGTTATAATATAGTAACCTAATATTCATATGACATGTATTGAAAATGATTACTATAACATAGATATAACATATATCATTGACATTAGATTCTTTGTTATGTTTAGACTTTATCACATGGGCTTTAGGACTTTATTAATATTATAGTTTTGTAACTAATGGCAATGCATTTTTTTTTAATTCTACATTCAGTACTTATAAAAAATCCTTATGACTGTAGTACTCAATGTAGTGGTCTGAAGCCATAGCTTGCAGTGGCAGTATATACTATATATAGTAAACAAACTATTAATTATGTCTTGCCTAATAAAATTTTTTTTATATATGATATATATATATGTTATGGATTGCCCTGGACCTGATGCCACATTTTTTGATAGGGGATCAACTATCCTATTGACATTGTCTGTCAGATTATAGATACAAAACATTGGTATATAATTTTTGCACACAATTATTACATGCTGTAGCCTGTACTGCCTATGTATTATAATTATATAACATTTGAAATGCCATTTCATTATTATTTCAAAGTAGTTATAACTCAAAGACAAAATTTCAATAACTTTTAATAACAACATTTAATATTATTTTTATATAATTATTATTATTTTAATAGTATAACATTTAACTTTAAGTTTAGCCCCATAGTCAAAGTAAACGGCCTATGCCTATAACACATTACAGCGACCACGTTGATAAAATGTGTTTTAATGTTATGTAGATAACTATGGCTTATAAAAATTATTAAACTATATATTATAGCCTATGACTATAAGTATAAATATATGTATAACAAAAAAATACAACAAAAGTATGAACTTATATAAAAAACCTAATTATATACCTACAAAAACAACTTACATATTTAACTCTAATTATTCATTTTTATTTAAACAATGAGTGTCTCTTTGGAGGATTTAAATAAAGATCCCTACAAAAAGTTAAACTAAACAGTTGTCCTCCGTGCTTCAGATAAAGTCATAACAGGTACTGCACAGGGATATATTTTTCGAAATATTTAAACTTAAGCCTTTTGTGTAATCATAAATTATACTATGTATCTCAAAGAACTTTGTAATACTTTGTCAGAACATCTCTACATATAGTCACATTAATTGCAGAAAACACTACTGATTGATATTAATTGTAAACATAAACAACTATTTAGATTGTGTATCCTTTTATCAAAATATTTAAATGTGTGTAGCTTTAAATATATTAATTTCCGCGGCTTTACAAAAATTGCCTTTTTTAACATATTTAAACTACAATTTATTAAAAAAGGAGAGCATGATATCTACTTTTCAAAAACAATACTAGCTCAATGAAGATGTCTGTTACGATTAGCCCTAATTTGCACATCAGTAAATTTATTTTTCGCTGGTAAAATGTATTTGAATGCTAAAACGATTGACTTTACATTGTATGTTGTTTAAATTTATTAAATTCCTTTACATTTTCAAGTTTATGGATTTATTCCCACTGCACATAGGCCTAAATTGTTTAGTTTGATGTTCATTTTCTGCTTTTATTAATAAATTTCCATTGAAAAATCAAAGATTAATTATTTTTTACAATTAAAAAAAAATTATTTAAAAAAATTAAACCATATGCTATTGCCACGCCCTTCGACATTAATTATAAAATTTAAGAACATACGATACTAAATTACATTTAAAATCTAAAAAGGGAGCTCAAATTTTCAAATTTTTATAAAATTACTGTCGACCTTTGTCAGAAACAAATATTAACTTAAGATTTGCACAAAAAATCTCGTATTAAAAAAAATAATGTTAACCATGATTATCGCATGTGCGGTATTTACAAACTATTCAAAATGTTGCAATAGCAAGCATTAGAATTAGTACTAAACATTACCGTTGTCATTTAAAATAGTTATGATGATCTTTACTGATTCAAATGTTTTCTCAAATATATTTGTGAATATCGTTTGTCACCTTCATTGAGAAACATTTTATTAACTTTTTTCAGCAAAGCTACTGGATGCCGTCTGAAAAAAGTAAACAAAACCAGTCAATTCCGTTTGAACTTAACCAAAAGAAACAATTATGTGCATGGAATACATTAATTTTGTTATTAAGTTATTTAAATAATGTATTATAAACAATATACATTTCTATTTAAATGAGACATTACGGTTTAAAGGGAAATCAAATAAAATTTAAAAAAAATTAACGATAAATAATAATTTATTAGAAATTCTTAAAATTTCTGTTTAGAAAACAACTTACATTTTGTCGTCAAATAGAAATTTAAATAATCCAATAAGCATTGAGTTGTGATTGACGCGTTATAAAACTCATAACTTACCGATTTTTTTGTATTAACAACCGAAAAATAGTTATACCTCTGTCAATTATTATTTATGATATTCAATGTCGGCGTCAAAAAAGTAGAAGTTATTAAAATTATGTTTTATCGTAAATATAAATATATAATACGACATAGTAAATTGATTTCATTCATATTGTTATGTCATTCAGTCATGAATTGGTTTATAATACAAAATAGTTATTTCGCAGTTCACAAATGACTCTTTCATAGAAACACCCCACATAGCTTTTTGGGAGACTTTTGAGTATCTACACCGTATTTAATCTATGAAATTAAGTCAGTATGTCAAAAATTACATGAATAACAGTGATTAAAAATTTAATTGTTCGGGTGTATTTTTATATAAAATGTACACGAAAGCAGTTTTAAGCTACAATTACTCTTTATATTGTATTATGCAATCATTATTAAATAATTTTATGTATATTTATAAAAATCCCTGTATAGTCAAATATTTTATCTGAAGAAGCACAACGTATTAATTTTTAATATAAGGCAACATTTATTTTTTGATAAATTCTACCAAAATCAACTTTAAACGTCTATATATTCAAAAGTTTCTAAAAAAACGAGTAGTATATTTTCCATCATCGCGTGCCAACTACTATAAATCATTAACAAAACAAAAACAAAAAATAATTACAATTACAATTAAGTAAAATAAACCATTATATTGAATCCAATCAGTGACTCACTATTGAAACCAAAAGTGAAACACCCCCTCTCAAGTTTTGGTTTTGATATTTAAAAAATATAAAAATTGCTTTAATAAAATAACTAATGTACTTAGGGCCTATTTAGTATCGTTGGTTTTAAAGCAAGAAAGAAATAAAAAAAATAAATTTAACAAATCAGAATGTGTTTATTGATTTTGACTTGTACATAAGGAGGTGGCGTTAGAGTTAGTTTTAATTTTTTCATCTAACTATGGATTACATTTTTATTGTTCACACACCACTATAACGCTCTTTTGCAAAACAATATTTTAAATCATGTTGCGTTAACGATTAACAAAATTAGAAAGGAATTTTTCAAAGACTATTTGGCAATTGAACATCATCGCGCAATGAAGGTTAACAAATTTACATTTTACTTTAAATTTGTCAACCGGGTGGCGTTAGATATATTATCATTAAGACGCACCTAGTACTCTTGGCCAGAGGTCTGGCCAAGTATGAAATCTACCTATCCATTAAAAAGAATACTGTAGACTTATTGTAAACATTCCGCTCGCTGGAATCAATGTTTGAGAAAAAAATTACAGAGGACCCAGCATGCTAAATATAATTTCAGATTCGAAAGTGGTTGAATTTAGCAATAACCCTAATTCCGACCAGAAGTTTCAACGGACAATATTAACAAATTGTTTTTTTGCCAAGTTGATTTCAGACTTTGTCTAAATATGCATTTCGGAAAGGGGTCAATGACTGAATGAATTTATCGATAATTCTGTAGAATATGAAATACTGTGACTAATGGGCAGTGTATATATTGGACATTATACGGAGGCACATACAGCACTGGACGATAAGAGCTCACCAAACCTGCGCCGAGCAGTTTTTTTTGGCAGAGAGGAATTTCAATTTGAACCCCCCTCCCTTTCTCTCTTTTTTATTCCGGATGGACAGTGGACACATGAAGCGCCTGATGATAGTGCCAATAATGCAGTAAATGTTAATAATGAAGTGACTGCCGTTACTGTCGAGCCCCTACTTGCGACACCGACATCGGTGAAATAGGTTCTAATTAATAATATAAGATAAAGTACCTCCAATTTAAGAATTCATACCTATAAAGTGTATAAATGTTTAATGTTTATAAACTGAAACAAATTTTTTAGTGTAGACTTGAAGAAGTTATATATACCTACAGGTGTAGACCAGTCGGCTTCTTGTATTATTATTATTATAGACCTTTTAACGACTGCTATTAATTATCCAGAGTTAGACTGAAATACATTGTATAGTGTAATAAATGTTGTATTTAAAAGAAATCATCCGATTAGATTTTGTGTGTGTAGTAGTATAGTAGTTTGCAGCGAGCAGGCGCGCAGCGAGGGGGGTACAGTGGTACGTACCCCTCAGATATAGGTAACCCCCCCTCAAGAGTCAAATAGCGCCCTCCATATAAAAAAGTGCACCCCTATAGTGTAAAAATAAAATGGTCTTCCAATGCTATTTATTAGCGTAAATACTTAATACATTTTTTATTACCCTCTGAGATTTTTTTATTTTGATCTCTTGTGCTATTTGCTTCTTCAAATGGATTATTTATAATATTGTACATATTTTATTTTTAATTGTTATTCATGCTATATTTAGTCTTAGTATATTTATCACGTGATAGTTTTGATTGTTTCTGTAACTTTGGGATTTTCGTCCATACTTACCTAAATAAATTGTAATTAATACAAATTATCCACATAATATTTTTGCTAAATATCTAATTAGAAGTCTGTTTATGCGCCCACCTGACAATTTATGTACCCCCTCGCGTAAATTCCTGGCTACGTCTTTTCCAGGCAAGTATATAAACGTTTAAAAATATCTAAGATCTCTTTCTATTTTTCGAGACCTAGTAAGATATCTGGTAATAATAATGCTTCTATAGAGAAATTTGAGATGCTGCCCGAAATGATGATTTACATCTCTAAGATTTACAATTTAAAGAAGGTCTGCAATGTATACCTCGTTTACCTCGAGGTTTGCAAGGTTTATCTCGAGGTCTGCAAGGTTTGCCTCTATTACCTCAAGGTCTGCAAGGTTTACCTCGTTTACTTCGAGGTCTGCAATGTTTACTTCGTTTACCTTGAGGTCTGCAAGGTTTACCTCGTTCACCTCGAGTTCTGCAAGGTATACCTCGTTTAAATTGTACATTTTAAAGATTTCCACACTGAACCCTATTGTCCACTGTGGACCAAAGGGTTCAGTGTGCAGAAATCTCTAAGATGTCTGCAAGGCTTACCTCGTTTACCTCAAGGTCTGCAATAATGTTTACATCGTTTACCTCAAAGCCTGCAAGGTTTACCTCGTTTACCTCGAGGTCTGCAAGGTTTACCTTGAGGTCTGCCAGGTTTATACCTCGAGGTATGCAAGATATACCTCGTTTAAATTGAAATTCTTAGAGATTTATAAGGTAAACCTTGCAGACGTCCAGGTCTGCAAGGTATACCTCGTTTAAACAGCAAATGTTATAGATTTACCAGGTAAACTTTGCAGACATCGAGGTCTGCAAGGTATATCTCGTTTAAATTGTAAATCTTAGAGATTTTCACACTGAACCTTTTGGTCCGCCATACTCTTCGTGTCTATAACACTTGAAAAAACTTGTAACATTTAAGTTAAGTGATAATGTAACTTAAACAGAGTATAATCATATACTGCTGCTTACAAACTCCTTCACCCAATTATTAAGAAGTGTCTCACTATGACTTGACTTGTATAAATGTATCCATGCCAATGGGGAATGAGTCTAACATTGAGACTATTCTACCTATATATATTATATACCAACATCACCACCCCACATTATTTTTTGATGAACCTGTTCTCAATATTCTACTTTTATTATGCTTGCATTATGAATTCTAACAAACCGTGGTGGACGCCTAAACTCTTAGGGAAAATGGTCTAAATTATGGTGCTTGTTTGGATATATATAGAGACCATATTATATGGTCTCAGTATGATCTTCATGCATGGCACACCTCTATGCCACAACGTTAGTAGTCACGTTCTATTATATGTATATGTTAGTCTGTCAACATTTACTTATATAATCTTTTCTTATTGATTTCTGTACTATGTATTTAACTCATGCAAGGCCAACTGCATATTAAAATTTTGGATATAAAGAATTTTTTTAATTTGCTTTATATTATTTTCAAAAATACAATCTATATATTTTATAAATTATTATAAATATAAAATTATATATACTATGTTTATAATATTGTTTTGTATTAATAATGAAAATAAAAATATTTATATTGGTTGATCGGTCTATATTATTTATTTAAAATACGCAATAATTTAAGTAGAGACACATACAAATATAATTAATTATTGTACGTAAAATTGGTAACAAGTTTATCAAGGTCAACAGAGAAAGATGATGTCTCCAGAATAAATCGAAAATTACACATGGAAAAGTTTATATAAATATTAAGTAAATACGATAGTACCAAAAGTGAGTGCTCAAATTTATCCATCGTTGTACATTTGTCGTAGTAAGAAACAAACTAGTCACTTATATATTAACTTAATATAACTTATTAACTTACAATATTAACTTATGTATATATTACTTAATTATAATATTATGTAAATTCGAGTAAATTCGTTCTAAATATAAAAAACGTACACAATATTGATAAAATATTTTTAAAATCAATTTTAATACATTTAATAAATTTGAAAATTGGTTTATAATTTGAAAATATGTCATAAATAAATATATAGTATTAGTAAAATTTAATAAATATAAGTAACAATATTAAAAAACATAATTTCTTTTAATGTAGGTAGAAAATTGAAAATCACTTTAAGATTTAATTTTAATTTTTGTATCGATTGTTATCGGTTGTCCTCAATTGTTAGGTTTTTAGGAATAACAAAATAATTAAACATTTAAAAATAATTTTAAAAATTGTTGCAATTTCAACATCATCATTTGGTAAATGAAATAATTGGCATTTAGCTTAGACATGTAATACTTTCATTCAAATATATTTTTAAGATTCAGTTCCTTTATACGCATAAAAAGACATTAACAAAGATATTCTTATTTCTTTTGAACTTTTTATTAAAATCGCTATCTTCAATTATTTTATTTTAAATTTGTATTTAATTTAAATGTCTACATGGATTAAAATCAACTCATACAGTATTTTATATTACTTGTAAAAGAAAGAATTATATTAATCCTTTTTCGCAAAGTTTTCAGGTAATGGCATATCAAACAAATTTGGCATTTATAGCTAATTGCAACATGAAATATAATTATGAAATGTTTGATGCATAATATGTTTTTTCAAATTATTTATATATGAAAACGTAGCTGCGCGTATGTTTACAGTAACAAAACTTTTATGAAAATACATATTCTTAATCTTACTATATAGTTGATTGAAATTTTGTCTTTTCACAGTTTAAGAAAGTTGCAAGTAATTTCTATATAACGCTTTGAAATGGGAACACCATAATGTAACAAAATAACTACTAAGATATAATGCTATTTTCAAAAAAATAATAATATTATAAGTACAAAATAAAATAAAGATTCCTTTGTAAACAAATAAATTTATATCTTAGCCAGATTGAGTAAGAGTGAAATAAGGTTATCAACGAATATTTATCCGAATTTATATAATAAACAACACATTTAAGAAACCTTTGTAATGCATATCATACAAAATTGGATAATATTATGATAACCTCCTCTACCCCTCCGAACTCCCCTACCCCCTAACCCCCCTACCCCCTATCACCCTTCCCCCCTAAAAACCCTACCCCCTTACCCCCGTGCCCC
>JAUZND010006794.1:0-10613 GCA_034780555.1 Coelogynopora nodosa
AAATTGTCTTTAAATAATCTAATATTACAAAAAAATCTTTAAAATATCCTAAAAAAGACTGAAAATATCCTAAAATTGTGTGGACACCTTGGTATAATGAGAATTCTATGTTTTTAAAAATATTTGAGAATCACTCATCTTAACAATCTTGAATTTATTTTTACAGTATCCTTGGTTCCCTCCACCACTCCTCAGATCATCCTTGCCGGTGACCCTAAGCAGCTGGGCCCCGTAATTCTCTCCAAGCCAGCCGCCCAGTATGGCCTTGGTCAATCGCTCCTACTCCGCCTCATGACTAGCTGTCTCATCTACCAGCGTCAGCCAGATCGTCACCCCGCTTCCACTGGACACTACGACCCTCTAGTACTCACCAAGTTGGTCAACAACTATCGATCACACCCAGGCTTGTTGGAGCTACCGTCACAGTTGTTCTATAACTCAGAGTTGGTTCCATGTGCCCCCCAGGTAGGCAAGTCGGCTGGTAATTTTTATTCGTTGCATGACGCACGCAATTTTACTCCTTTGTTCAATTATAATATCAATATTGATTACTGTACCTGACAACATTGTCTGACTATGTTCAATGATGTTAGTAGTATAGGAAGGGTGGATTAGGCTCCCTCAGTTGACCTTTGACCATAACACTTGACCTTTGGACATACCCCCTACCCCCCATTAAAAAATGTTTACGATCGGGATCATTATTTGTGTAAAACGACATAATAAAATATAATATTTTATATAACCAAATAGTACCACAAATGACATTCTAAACATCAAAAATAAGATGAAATGTGCTTAACATGTAATAAAATAAAACATAATATATTCAAATGAACCATATTGTAGACCATCGAAATTATTAGAAAACACACACATAATTATTACATTTCATTATAATTTGGTGACAATTCACTTATATGACCAATCGGAATCAATTAAGAATATATAGACAGAACGAAACAGTCTCTGTATAAGAACATCTAGAAAAGATAATTCATAAACAGATAAATGATCCAAAAAATATACACTAAATACAACCAACTAGATAATTGATAAACATAACTTATATATGTTTAAAGTTTCAATCATGAAGAATAATTGACCTATAAAGGCTATTGTTCGAATTCCTGCACACTTACTGTGTGTACACAAGGTATTGTTTAACGCACTAGAGCTTACTTCGATCAAGGATTTATTGTTACTGTCGACTCATTTTCCATTTAACGCAAAAGAGTTATTACTACAACGAAAATAATATTTAAAAAATCCGACGATGAGGAGGAAACAAATAAAATCGATGGAGGGATGGTGGATGACGAGGAAGAAGAGAAAGAGTCGACGCTTCTGACTACAATTTTGGAGGACATACAGAAGAAATTGACCCTGAAAGAGTTGAAACAAAAAGTACAACGCAAAATGATGAATAATATTGAACTATTCAATTACATGAAAATGACGAGGCAGTGGTACGAACTGAAGAAAAGGTCGAAAAAATTCAAGAAGAGACTCCTTTCGTTACCTATAATTTGTTACCTATAACAGATTTTGGTATATTTTTAACAGCAGAGTGCGCGACGCATTGGACTCAATTAATATCTCCCATGTTGGTGATGATGGTGATGATATTGACACATCTAATAATAAAATGCATTCATTATATTAAAGTACGTATTCATCTCAAACTTTATATAATGAAGTACTACTGTGTGACTTAAATAAAAAATTGTTCTTTGTTGATTAAAAACAAAAATATTTGGTTCTCTTTAGTAGAAACTCTCATCGAAATCAATCTTTAAGTAGCAAAATCAAGCTAAGTGAACTAGACATCGTGCAATATTGGCCCAATACATAACAATGGTAAAAATTGACGTCAATTTTTTTGTCTAATTTTTTTAAAAAAGGTATAAAATCAATGTTTGTAATTAAATAATAAAATTATAATGTAATGATACATAATTTAATCAGCTGTAAATCACTAAAATATCTATAACTTCGTTAAATTTCAACCGATTTCAAAAAAATTACACTGGCTCATAGCTATTCTGAAGGTGTATCTATTAAATTTTATTTTACTAAATAAATTTAAAAAATTGTACTACTTACAAAAAAATTAAAGTAGTATAACCGATTTGGCTTATGTTGGTGAGTCATTATACCAAGTTTGGTTGTCATAAGTTGTAAACATCAAAAGTTATAGGCTAAAAACTAAAATGAAATCACGAAGGACTTCATAACGTCATTTTTCGTCCAAAATTTAAAAAATGGTCTAAAACAATATTTATAATTAAATAATAAGATTATAATGTAATTATACACTAATTAACATTTTTAGGTGTATGCACTACTTACAAATATTTGTATGTAGTATAAACATATTTATCTTATATTTGTGAATCATCATACCAACTTTTGTTGTTATATGTTACTACCCTAAAAAGATATAACCAATTAAAGATTTTGAACCACTTATGATCCATAGTGATCCCGATTGTAAAATCTTTTTTGGGGGTTAAGTGTTATGGTCAAAGATCAAGAAAGGGGGCCGAATCAACCCTTCCAATACTACTGACGTTTTATTTATTTTTAGATCAGATTCATATGATTGTAATTTTTTCGAAAAGTTTTTCTCTGCAGAATTCTATATGATATCGCTTTACACAATATTTAATATAAAGCATAGGCTCTTGTTTCACAAATTATAATAATTGATAAATCGATACTTTGAGGAAAAGTATCAATTTGTACATTCTAGCATGGTTAGCGAATTACAGTTACTTATTTATATAATTGCTTAAGGTTTATCCGTGTTGACTTAGTTATAAATATTATTATGTTCTATTAAATAAAGTATTTCTTCATTTATTTCGCAATTTGTTGCAAATCTGCCACTTTGTGTAGCAGACTGTCACCATTTATTATATAACACTGAAAAATCTATTAAGCAGTAAGGTATGTCTTATTAGTATATTCTGCTGCCTTGTTGCATTTCTTGATGTTATCTCATTCTATAATAGTATACTCAGTGTATAATATATGGCAAATGATGGCATAAATATTGATTCTGTATAAAGTGGATTCTGACAACTTATCTCATAATACGACAGCACTCTCGATAATTTTTGGACCCTTAAGGAGTTGATCGGCGGTTGTGAGCGCTGGCGGGGTCTAATGTGTAAGAAGACAGAGGGGGAGGAGAGGGTACCTCTGCTTGTGCACGGGGTGCGGGGAGAGGAGATGCGTGAGGGGAACAGTCCTTCGTGGATGAACCCAAGTGAAGCCGTCCTCATACTGCGCTATACCGCCATGCTGCTCCAGGTCGGTGTCGTTCTTACTTTGTTTTACATTGATTTAGTAAATTTATGATTTTATTATTATATTTTAAACCTAGCAGAACCAGGCGTTATGGGAAACCTATTTAGTCAGAAGTTGGACGGGGAAAGGGGATCATTTATTTTAATATTTATGCAGCCAAATATTCTCCTAAGATTTAGTACATTATTGTGTCGCTATTCTCAGTAAGCACCAAATAATTATTTATCAGAAAATATATAAGGATGTGAGTTATCAATAAATCAGAATTTTTTAACCTAAAATAGTTTTTAATACAGATAAAAATTTAAGTATTTAGAACTTTTAATCGCATTTTGAGTAATCTAGAATATCATCAAGTTCTGAAGTATATTTTGCGAAAAATATTTGGAATCGAAAGTGTAATTAGATAAATGGTGAAATTTCAGAACGATAGTTTTATTAGATTATGAGTAGTAGACAATATGACACTCGAGTCAATTTTGCCGGCTGTGTTTTATATTGTTGACATTTTTATGCTACTACACACCTCTGTCAATTTTATTTGCAAGCGCTTGTTAGAAATATTAAGTAACCCTTCACTGCTTATCGCCGTCTTCGATATAATGTTTCGTTTTGCCTTTAAATGTTACAAAGTTAAATTAATTGTTTATTGCTAGTTGCTCTTGTGGTCGCTCCTACATCTATTCCTAGCCCCGTTAAAAACTAAATTTACAACTGATAGATAGTAAAGTAATAATAGGTTATTATACGTTTGTTATACTTATACGATATTACGATAGTCACTGGCAATAATTATTTTAACAGAAAAATTTACATACTATTTTGGAGTTAAATATTGAATAGTGTTGCTTTCAACTTTATTCATTTTATCAATTACTATAGGATATTCATAATTTGTTTTCTTTAGTTTACATATTTCTTTAGGATTTTCATCTGAATCTATATAATCATTATAATAACCTGGTCTTTCTTTATGATGAGGAGCAGGATGTAATAAAACTAAAAAAAAATCCACGAAAAGGATTTATCATATTTTGCTTGTACATAGATTTAAATAGAAGCTTTTTATATCTTGATCCTTCTAATCTTTTTATCTTTCCCATAAAGTTGACCTTGAAATATTTTTTGAAATATGATCCTCTTTCTTCATAATCTTTTATATGTGCATCTACTAATGATTTATTCACTCGTAAAAATCATAAATACTTAATATATTTTTAGCTTCTGGGGGTTTTATTTTTAGCTTGTTAATCATTATAATACAATCTTTCTATTGCACTAAAAAATAATAAGTTAAAATGCAATCTTACTCTTATAAAACTTTCGGTTCTTAAATAAATAAGTTTTCCATTCCATTAATAAACTCATAACACGTTTTATATCTATTTAAATATTCTACCTGAAGATTATCAAAAGCCTCAAATACATAATCTTCTGGATCATCCTTAAAAGGATCATCTCTAAAAGCTTTAGGATTCTCAGCAATTATTTTAAATATTTTTTTTCATTCTTTTATTATCTACTATCATTTTTTATCCTCTTCATATTATAATTTATATTCACTTGTAACATTATCTAAGTAGGGCCTTATACATTTTTCTATTAATTATTAATGACGTGTTTTGTCCAAAAATTAAATTTATTAAAAATGGAAACAAATAATAATTTGAGATGAAAATCTTATTACGTTTATTGTATAAATACTCTTATATCTCCCTTTCCTACTCCAATTATTATAAAAGGTTTATGGTACTTATTGTAAAATGTATGTATATGATGCTTTAAAACATTTTTATTCTAAAAAACAGAAAGCAATTGAAGTTGAAACTGATTCAGATTAATGATTTCTTATTAAAATGACTACTGGCACCTCTTGTAATATTTTCTCTAATAATAATTATTCTTCTCTTTGTAGATATCTCTTTTTATAATATTACATCTAATTCAGCTGAAAAAAATAGTTGATTAAAAAATTTTAATATTTATTTTTTCTGTATATAATATTTATCTACTTTTAAATCTTTAGAAAAACATCTTAAATCTAAAACATATCAAACTATCGTCACAATCGTAAGAATAAAATGATTAATTAATCATTCTCCGTTATTCATCATTTACAATTTAATCACCTCAATAAACATACATATTCATCATCCACCAGGTGGAAGTTCTGGTGAAATTAGAAATTAACTCATTAACCAAAATTTTTACAGTGTGAGACTTACAAAAACTTTATTTAGACCCCTCTCACTTTTAATTTTATATTTAAATCTTTATACTCCATTCATAAAAAACATCAATATTGCTCAATTAAGAGGTAAATGATATGGCTGGAGACATAGCAAAATAGTCTCTTTGGAGATTTTTCTCATCAATCTAACCTATGTTTAGCGTGTCCAGTCATATATATATTTACCTCTTACTACTATGGTCTTGCATGGTATTGCCAGGAATCATGCATCATAGGCCTATGTAGGTGATAGTCGTCTAGGATAGTTCCACAACAAATTGTAAATTTTAATAAAAATGAAAAACCAAAAAATATCAAGGCGATTGTCAAATAAGAAACAAAATTTCATAATAATATCAGGATGGTTTGAAAGAATAAACAACATTCACGACTAAACTCCAGAAAGGTCAAACAAAAGTAATGAGTTATCATCAAATCACAAATATTATAAATAAATTTTACAATCCAAACATAGCTTGTACTCTATGTAAAACAGGCCTGGAGTGATAATATGACAAGTTAAACCTGTGTATTTAAAAGACATTCTGTCAAATCCAAAAAAGCAGAAGAATAACTTGGGACAGGCCGGATCATAAAGAAAACACATTTATTATATACATTTTACATTATTTATTATACATTAAATTTGATGAAACCCTTTTTATATAAGGGCATAATTGTTGGCCTATGTTAATAACTGTTTCTGTATATTTTAATTGTACAGGCAGCAAAAATATCTTGCCTCTATTGTTTTAATCTATTCGGTTACTTAATTTCAATATTTTTGTGATGTTTAGGAGAAAATGAAATATTGTCATTTACTATTCTATCCGCAATGTTAGACTTTTATTGGAGGCATTTGTTTGCCATCTTTGTTTTACCCTAATTGGTTTTCAAATTTCACAGTTTTCGGTAAATTTTCTTTGGTGATTGGAACGGAATGTTGACATTTGCTATTATTGTAATATATATCACATCATGTCACATAATAACCGTCCATCTGTCTTCCCCCCCCCCCAACAGGAAGGGGAGCACCTCCGACTGACGCCCGCGGACATCGGGATTATTACCCCTTACAGGAAACAAGTAGACAAGATCCGGCAACTGCTGCGCAGCGGTCTGGGCGTCTCTTCCAGCCAACTCAAGATCGGCTCTGTTGAGGAATTCCAGGGTCAGGAACGTCGCGCAATTCTCATCTCAACCGTACGCACCCGGTCTCTGTTGGAGGAGCTGGATAGGTGTAGCTGGTCGACGGCGGGGGGCCTGGGCTTCCTGTCCAACCCGGGCAGGTTCAACGTGTCGATGACGCGAGGCCAGGCGCTGGTAGTACTGGTGGGGGACCCCTATCTGTTGGCACGTGACACGAACTGGCGCCAGTTGGTGAGGTATGCGCTCATCAAGGGCTGCTATACCGGCTGTGATCTCACTGGAGTGGCCGATTATCTCATCTGATCTGTCGTTGCTATACTATATTTATCACCGTTTGTTTGTGTGGGTTCTATGCAGAACCGGTTTACTACATATGCGAGGATAATCTAATTTGTGATTTTTGATTCAGTTCTGTAACAATGAGTAACTTCCGCTTACTAGCTAAATAGAACTCGAATTGTTTGAGGGAACATGGTCCTCGTAAAATGTTGTGGAGACATCTGATTACGTTGTGACTGAAAGGACTATATATTGAGATAAGCAATATTGAGTGGTAGAATAAGCTATTTAAACAAGTATGCTTAACTTTGAATGGTGGTCGAGAAAGTTCATGGATGGAGTTTATCGAAATGTTCAAAAATACTCACTAATACTTTCAAATATTCAACAATATACATTGTTTTATAAAAAGTATATTATAAAAGTTTTAAAACAGTTCGATCACATTTTTATTCACCGTAAAGTTATGCAATAATTATTCTATTAGTATCGTTTTATTAATACAATATTTACTGTTGCTCGATTATGTGTAACTTTTAAAATTGAACAACAAAAAAATTGTTCATCGTTTTGAAACTTATAAAAATAGTTTTCTGGATTTAATTTTTCAATTAAAAAAAGTTGAATATTTTACCTGTGTAAAAAATTTTAAAGCTATAAAATGAAATTTTCAAATTTATTATATTGACCATTTTTAAATTTAAATATTAAAAACTAAAGGAGACTTCGTCGTATATTCTATTAGTTAGTCTATGTTTTATAAAAACTCTGTATATATTTTAGATATCCTTCAAAATCTACATTTAATACAATAGAAGTAATTGAGGAGCTTATTATATATCTTGTTGTGATATTGTCATGCATATTGTACTTTAATTGATATTTTAAAAAAATATTATGATTGATTGACTTTATGTTAAAAAATTAAGTCTACCATATTTATTTGTTATTGGGATACATTTTATTGTAAATTTATGTCATTGAAGTTTCGTTAATTTAAAAATATTATTGATTTACTTTAACACACCATAAATAGAATAAGCTAAGTAAACCATATTTTTCAAATTATGTCTTCAAATTTTTTTAAATTTGGTATCTGTAGAACACTGGACCTATTATTATTATTTTGCGATGAAAATAGTTTGAGTATATTATCTGAAAATATTGACACATATTATTATGTAAACATGATATATATAGATAAATTGAACATACTTTAAAATTTTTAAATTGAAAATGTTATTTAGATGGAAATTTTGTTTACTAAAGTAATGTTTATTTTTTTTATACTGATAATGTTATGGATTGCACTAATTCAAAAAATTCTAATTAGATAAAATAATAATTAAATATTACAACTTTTCGGCTTAAATGGATTTTAATAAATAGGTTTTAAATATCAAAATATATATTTATAATGTTCTGTGAGTAGCTAATACGCGGAAGTTTTCTTTGTATATGAACGTTCGGAATGTATATTAATATATTATGAAAACACTATTATGTTTTATAAATCAATTATTGTCATTTTAAGAATTCAGTATGATATTTGTTGTAATCTAACCAGGCTGTTTCTTGTATAATAGGCTACTAGTACTTTTTGCACTTGTTTTTCAAATCAGATTTCATTTTAAAAATTTTATATAGTTTACATGTGTTTACAATGAGAAATTTTAGGGAGCTTTTGGTTACTTATTGAACAATATACACTGGAAATATATTACCGAACCATTTTGCTTTAATTTTGTTCCTAATGTATGGTGTAATAAGTTATTTAATTGTATCATTGTAAAATATTTTTTCTATTGGGTATTTTCTATTTGTTATAAATATTTCAACAGTTCTGAAAATAATCGGAATTACTATTCATTGAATATACAAACAATATATTTCATATCAGAGGTTAAACTATTATGAAAAATATAAGAAGGATCTAACGATTAAAATAGTTGTCTCATAGAATATATACTGCATATATACGATTACTGACTGGTATACTTATTACGTAATGTTATAATAAAATCCCGTTACGGCTGTGACACATCTGGCATCGGCGAAAAGTCAAAGTAAAGCATTCTACGAACAATCGTGGCATTACGAATGATATACATGTGATTTAGCGATTAATCGGTAAGTTTTATTAACAATCGCCCTGGAACAGATTCGAATCAACCATAGAAATCTATATAAAGCGTCATAGATTTATATGGAATCAACTTAACAATTAATATGAATGAATAAACGATATAGAATGAATGTATGGTATACTAATTATATAATTATCAAGTCAAATTCATCTCGCAAAGGCAATTTTGATTAGTTACCAACGAATCAAACTCTCAGAAATATTGAACGTGTTTAATATTCGAATTTTCGGTGCTGGCGATTTATTTATGCCGGTTTGATGACACATCTAGCATCGGCGAAAAGTCAACGCCGATTAATGCATGAAACAGAACGAGCGTAGACTTTTATTCAACGCCGCAAATTTGATGACACATCTAGCATCGGCGAAAAGTCAACGCCTGATGGGTCATCAAACCGGCGTAAACTTTTCGCCGATGCCAGATGGTCATATGGCCTTAAAAAGAGAAAAGAAACGTACATGCTTTCCAAACAAATATGAATAAACACAAAGTTGATATGATATATGAATTATCAGTTATTATATAACAAGGCAAGGTAGTTATAAGTGAACATAACAAACTCATTTAATAAGATATTATAAATGAAACAAGCAATCGACTCGTAAATAAATCGTAAGTAAGTATATTTACTAAAGATGTTGTGATCATGAAAATAAATGGTAGAGTAACGGAAAGATAAGTAATAAATATTGCATATGTTTATAATACTAACAGTTTAATACTAGTGTTAAGCTATAGATAAAAAACTGTTATAACACCAGTTCACGTTTATTGCGGGAAAATTGCAATTTTTTTGTAATTCCTGCAAAGAATTGCCAATTTTTGCGAAAAAAATTGTGGTTATTGAATTTTTTTTAAATACACTCATAATTAGATATATTAATCAAATATAAATAATGTATTTTTACCTATACTAATAGCCGTTGTCTGTTTGTACCTGGAGATGTAATAGATCCCAAAAGTGACCAGCCTCTAACAAGTTGTCTTTTTCCTTGAAAGTTTTCGCCAACAAACTTTGGCGAAAATGGTTTTCTAAACATTTTAAACTTGGCATAAGGATGTTGTATAAAACTTCCGATTAATCGTAAACTCTAACCGAGGGATTTTCACGAGGGGTAACTCTTCGCCAAAACTGATCGATAATTTTGATGAATATTGTATAAAACTTGCCGATTAATCGGCAACGGTAAAACCCTTTGGTAACGAGCGAAATTATTCGTAAACTAATGAGTGATTTGGGGGTACCCTTTAACTTTACGAAGAATATTGATTGATTAATATATGTAGACGTCGGTGTAGGTTCTATGAGTATGTACATATAAGATACCTATGTATTTTAGAATATCGCATTTCGTTTGCGATGGCTGCTTATATTCTTGTCCTTTGCCGTGCGTTAAGGAGAGAACGTATTTTCAGAGACCGGAACAATCCTCTTGATTTTTTATCCGATGAAGAACTTTTCCGAAATTACCATTTCTCGCGAAGAGGCATTC
>JAUZND010006795.1:0-10612 GCA_034780555.1 Coelogynopora nodosa
CCCCCCCCCGTCCCCCCCCCCCCCCCCCCCTACGACTAAATAGGATACTTCCAAAAGCGTCTGGGCCTAATAGGGTTAAAGCAATCACCTGGATGTGATGTTAAATCAATGGTAGATCGAGTTATTGGCTTGGTTTTGAGGATATTGCTCATTTTTCTGAAAAATAAATTCAATAAAAATATCTACCTATTATACTTATTATAAAATAGGTATTGCATATTAAGTTATGTTAATACAATAATAATCAATTCTTCAATTAAACCATAATTGGCAATAGGTCATAATAAATTACATATAATATATATAAAAATCTAGAATGGTGTATTTTACATAACTAGTTAATTGCAGGTTAGTTATTGTCAGCTATTCTGTGTCGAATTTTAGAGAACAGAACCTTCTTTTTTTTATTATACTATCGTTGGGTTTAAAACATGAAAAAAACATTGACAGGCATCAGAAAGATTGAAATATAGTTTTAATATCTACCAAAGCACCCCAAAAGCACATTTTTTCAAAGTATTTTATCGAACAATAAGTATTTTATGGCCAATCATGACGCAAAACTATACTTATTACAAATGTTTTTAAAATAATGGTGTGCTTAATTTATTATATTTATAAATCTAGTGCAATTAATACTAAAATATGTTTTCAAATATATTTATTTATAATTTAATTGTAAATATTAAGAAATGATAATATATATAATTGAAAGCTTAATTTAATAAATAAAAATTAAATATTAATTATCAGCGAGAAAAAACTAAACAAAAGTGATGTCTTATAAACAAGGTTAAGGATTACGCTTAAATATTTGAAAATTAATAAATCTATCAATATTATATACCAGCGGAAAAGGAGTCTATCTAGAAAAACATTTATGTCCATATTTTATAAATTTGAAAAAGCAATTATGTTCTTTGTTTTTTAGATCAAATAATGAAAATATATATATTTGACATTAACGTTACTATATAATGTTATTTAAAAATTAAAATTATTGAATTTCTTTCAGTTAATTAATTTCCCACAAATTTGGAAATTGTATGCTTGACAAGTATCGTTACATTTATATTATTATAAACATGTTAATGAAAACAAATTCCATGTATTTTAAAATATGAAACTTCTTTTAAAAATATCATAATAATATTTTTAAATTACAGATAACTATTACAAAATTATAAATAGTGATTTTAAAATATAAAAATGTTTTTCTTTAAGTCTGTTTAAAATGTTGTTAAACGTGCTGAAAATATTTATTTATTTATATATATATATATGAGAATTGGAGTTATATTCCAATGAACATTAGTTTTTATTTATGAAATAATGTTACGCATTTTATAATAATTTTAATGTTAAAAAAAAAGTCTCACGCTACGCGTGTTTTATTGATATTAATAATAAAATAATCAAAATTTCCCACTTTGAGAATGTATTCGACTTTGATGTGGCCGGCATATCTATGTGCTCCTTTAAAGTCTTCATCGAAAAGTTATCGGGTATCTCGGAATTGAGAATCTTTTTCAGTACGGATTCCAGCATCCCTAGTTTTCGGACTAAATCGCGTCGATCAGGAGAAAGGGTGTCGCCGCCACTGAAATCTGCCCGTTTAAATAATAAAATATAACATTACTCCAACTTACATTAATAGACATAACTTATCCAGCTGGGAGTGTTTACTTGTTCAAAGAATACTCCTGCAGAAAAATTAAAAGATGACAAGGACGTTAAAGCAGACTCACTTTATTGAAATATGGGCTTTTTTAGTGAAAACAAACAAAAATGAATCCATAATTTCTAAAATCGACCATAATTCGGCAATACTACAATGTATAATACAACAGAGGCAGCAGAAAAGAGAAAATTGTGTTGTTACAATTTCTGTTCGAATTTTAGATTATTAAAAAAGAATTGAGTTACGTGGAACACTAGTGTAATATATAGTGAAAACCCGACATTCTGCGCAGCCACATATACCTGGCTGTATATTAAATATTAAAGATGTCACAATTTATCAAGAAATGGCAATTTTAGACATTTATCTAACTACGGAATAATATTTATTTTAAAATAATAAAAAAATTAATATGTTGTAATAAAATTAATAGTACACACATAGTATAAAATAACAAAGAACGTATTTTGATATACTAATTTTTGACATATTTTGAAAACTATATTTTCTTTTAAAAAGTACAGCTCAGCGTGTAACTCATTTACCGAGAAATTATAACGAAGTGAACCTTCTCTGCTGTCTCATAATCTTTAGTATTATTAATATAAAATTATAGATATCTCAATTTCGTTTACGTGTTGCTCTTTTAATTGTTTTGTAATTTATCTTCATCTTTAATCTTCAGGTTTTAATTTATTGGCTTCATCTAGGTCAAATGCCGTTTGTCATATCCCAATCAAAGTGCGTAGTAATGCGATATTTTTGAAAAATACTATTTCCTGGTAAGTATTTTTTGGTGTCTATAGTTGTCGCTATAAGATATTGATCTACGAAAAATAAAAAAAAACTGAAATACTTGTCTGCACAGGAAGATGAAATAAGAGTGCTATTCAAGTATATATAGGCTTAGAATAGTCGCTTTCGGGTTTAATTTGAAGGAACAGACATTTTGAGGAACACACACAATCCTTGCTTTGAAATTTAAATAAACCTTGAACTAGTGACATTTTAATGGGAAAAAATGAGTAAACACGGTTACAAATAGATAACCAAACTATTTTTCTTCAATTGTGAAATTTCGTTTAGAAATTGTGTCATTTATAACGACCTTCGGACGTTTGGGGAAAATTGGTTTTAAGAGGTGGGTATTTCTAGGTTACAGAAATTGTTTTATACATTAAATATATAGAGATTTAGGCATTTATGTATTTTGGATTTCGAGATTTATAAAAAAAGTTTGAAAACTATTATCATTTCCAAACCTGGGTTGATTTGGGAATAAAATTAATATACGAAATTTAAAAAAAGACGCATATAAATACAAACAAACCATTTAAATCAAAGAAGATAAACAAAATGCAAAAATATTCCATAAAGGTGGGGCCATATGAGGTAGGGGCGAGGCAGGTCTGATCATAACATCCGAAGAGCTTTATAAGTGAAGAAAATAATTAGGACCAAATAGATTTAAAAAATTGTAAAATTTTAATCAATGTTCACGTGATGCAAACGGGTCAAACGGGTCATATCAATAATTTCAATAACAAACAAAAATGTATTTACTAATTCCAAATCTAATCATGAGGAGGAGTAGCTACCTCCTTAATCGACTTAGTCAGTTTTCACCAAAACAGCACATTCAATTAAGAAGTGAGCCTTCTATACCATCCTATATTTACCTTGGCATGACATCTCTAGAAGAACATCATTGTTAGACTGATGTTCTATTTTTGTTATTATAATTTATTAACAAATTAGAGAAATAAAGATAACCCGTTCTGGTTAAAACCAATAGTTCAAAATCATCACATATATCAATCACATTGGAAAAATATAGTAATTTATTAATTTGTTTTCATACCTATAAACTTTTCTAATCACATTTCTCAGACTTTAGACTGTATTGATGTTGTTCAAAGTCTTAACTAGTGCATGTCTAGTGCTTATACTACGAGCATAATATAGTACGACATGCATAATCCTACACATTATTATACGTATAACACTTACTTAAATAAGGCGAATTTCACGACAAATTAAACGTTTCATAAAATGATAATAACGATTCTCCCTTACCAAGCTGCTCCCTCTTTAGTCGAGCGATATTCGATTCCACATAAATCAGCAGGGCCGACGAGCTATAATTGCTAGTTGCAGGTAGACTATCCTCCAGGGAAACTGTTTCCAACTGTAGTGAGCTCCCAGAGGCCTCTTGATCACCACCACCACTGCCTTTGCGGCGCTGTTTAGCGAAAAACTTGGTCAAACTCCATCGGGGATCTCGGCGCGGAATCACTGTTATGGTTGGTTTGTGTCGAGGGCCTATAACCCGGGAATTTCGTCTTGTACGTACAACAATCTGGTGTGGCGATGCGGGGGATTTCGGCAAACCGTGGTGCTCGGAAATATTTACACCAGATTCTGGGTTTTTAAAAGACCTTGGAAGGCTGTTTCTAGCCGATTTTTTGAGGTCACCCATCGTTGCTGGTACTACTGTTGTACATACAGGTTATTTTAGCGTTTCAGAAAACTGGTTATTTTGTAGTTGAGTAAGCTGATTACCTAGCATGCAAGTCAGGTTTTATCGCTAGTCATCTGAATGCTCTTCGCATGGGGATGAAGCTCTCCTTGCCGCAAGCTAGAAGGGTATAGTGCACGTCTAGTAAGATACTACATTAGAGGGGTTGTACTGCTTCGCGTCTGCGATTTTACGATTTTTTCCTGGTGTTGTTTCGTATCTAGAAAAATCAATACCGACAATTTCTTCAGTGCATTTAATTTTTTTTATTTAGGAAGCAATTTAGATTGCTATGTACATCTTTATGCGTACAGCATGATAGGGCCTATAGATATACTTATACGAAACAATTTTTTATAGATAACAATTAATAAATTTTTATGTATAACACATTGAATTCAATTATTTATTAATTATTTAAAGTTTTTTTTAAATTAAAGAAAAATTTAAATAATAAAATAAAATAAACGTATAAAGTAGTAAAATGAAAATAAAGCAAATTAAACATTTATTAAAACAATACCACATCAAATGGTCATCCAATAAAGGCTTTTTATTGATGAAGTAAATAGTGACATAAAATTGCAAAAACGAATTTGAGACAAATTCGGATTGGACAACTTTTCGAAAAGGAAGTACATTTTTCATTGTACTTTTAGATAACTAAATAGTTTTTCCTGATATTTTAAATAAATAATATAATAATATAAGAAACAGACTCAAGACATTTAATAAAAACAACTTATACAAATTCCCATTCCGGTGTATTGGCACTAAGAAAAGAAAAATATTTATGAAAACTGTATAACATTGCATTAAATTTCGGAGCAAAAGGGGTAATTCTTGCTCGCATTAACTAAAACGTGACCATAAGTGGTTAAAACATGATCATCAATTGCAAAAAGCCAAATGTTCTCTATTTGTATTAATTAATTATGTGTCTGTCAAAGACGTGCCAAATTCACAAGCAGTGCGGGTTCAATTGACATTTAACTGATATTTAACAATATAGTTAGAGGATTATAGATATGCCTTCCGTGTTTATCACGCCTACAACTATAACGATTCAGACTTGTAGATCAAATGTGGTTAAAATATGGGTGAAATATGGATCAATTGTGAATCATTTGTGGATCAAATATGGATCAATTGTGAATCATTTGTGGATCAAATTGGATCAAATATATCAATTATGGATTAAATGTGGATCAAATGTGGAACAATTGCGTATTATTTGTAGATAAATTGTATGAATTAATTGTGGATCAAATGTGGATCGAATGTGAATCATATATGGATTAAATATAGATTAATTGTAAATCATTTGTAGATGAAGAGTAGAATAATTTTTAATCAAATATGGATTAAATATAGATTAATTGTAAATCATTTGTAGATGAAGAGTAGATTAATTTTTAATCAAATATGGATCAAATGTGTCAATTAATTGTGATACAAATGTGAATCATATGTGAATAAAAATGGATCAATTGTGGATCATTTGTAGTTCAAGTATGGATTAATTGTGGATCAAATATGGATCAAATGTGGATCAAATATGGATTATTGGTAGATTTGCATGGATTAATTGTGGATCAAGAGTAAATCAGATATGGATTAAATATAGATTAATTGTAAATCATTTGTAGATCATGCCTATATTAATTGTGGATCAAACGTGGATCAAATGTTACTCAAATTTGGATTAAATGTGGATTAATAGTCCATCAAATTTGGATCAAAGTATCTTATGAAAATATATCTACAAGAAACAGTTAATTAATTTGCATGTATCACATTTATTTTTAAAAACGTTTGGAAATTATATAAATAAATAAATAAATAAATAATTGCAACGTTGTAACATAACATACATTAAATTAGTTAAATTGTATTTTTGTACATATTTAGAAAGTTTTAACACTTTTTACACAATCTGTATTTTTTACTAAAAAAAATAATATTGCGCATTTACCGCATATTTAACATGTTTTGATAAATTTTTAAAAAATCAATTAACATTGCCATTTTTCATAAAAAAGGACGGGAAAATTATTTATTTTACAATTTTGGCAATTACACCTTTTAACATTAGTGGAAATATTTTGTAATTATAACGTTTTTTAATTTACTTTCCAATTATTTCAAACTCTAACATCTTAAAATCGAACACTTCAAGCTATAAGTAAATGAAGAAATAATAAATGTTTTTCCTTTTAAAAAGCTTTTTAAATTTAGTGGCGTTAACATTTGAGGTGAGTTAGTGAATATGTATTTCAACATTTAATAGTTATTAATATAAATAATCCATTGCCTCCAATAATATGAATATCCAAACTATTTAATTATCAATTTTTAGACAGTTACATTCAAATTAGCTTTGACGGTTCTAAAAGTACCGTAATATATAACAGTCGTCATCCTGTAATATCTTTTTTACCTTTTTACTGTTATGAAAAATAAGTCCGTTTATGTACGTTATATAAACATATTTAGTTTGGTGGATAATGGAACAAAGAGCCCTATATGTGCACTATAAGATTTTATAGTAACTATGATGTTGTTCTATTTGAAATGAGAGAATAGTCACATTTAAAAGTGAGTCAATATAAGTATTTCTACCATATAATAATAGTAAATGAACACATTTTATTCAAATCCTCAACACCACCACAAAACAAATCAAAACAATGTATAAAAAAGAAGAACCATAAATAAGCAAGGCGACTGTCAAATAAGAAACAAAATTTCATAATAAAACTCCAGAAATTGTACTCTATGTAAAACTGGCCCGGATTGATAAGATGGCAAGTCAAACTTGCAGATTTAAAAGACTCTCAAAAGTCCTTCAAATCCAAAAAAGCAGAATAACAATTGGGGACAGGTGTAACAACAGATATTTCTAATAAAAAAGGGAAACAAGGATGACTAATTAAGGTGCAGGACTTTGGAACCTCAGAGGCAGTTTACCGGTTTATGTGAACACAACCATCACTATTCGGAATATCCCAATTTTACTATGATTACATTACATTTTATATACATATTATTTTTTTATGGTTACGATATGCTCATTATTTTTTTTCTTCTGTTATTATAGTGGAATCTACTATACGAATCAGAAGACAATGTGCGAAGTTTACATCAATGTTTGGCATTCAGGATACCAATACGCTGGTACAGTGTTTGTACATGCAGTTGTGTTTATTAAGTATAGCTAAAGCCTTTTTTTACATTATTATAATTATTTAATATATCTGGCAGAACTATTTAAATTTATAAAACTATAATAAAAAACGTACTTCATTTTCGAAAATTGGTCCTGTCCGTGTACTTGTATGTATGAGAACGTATTTGTTTCACATTCCTTATTACAATATTTTGTCAAGATTTTATTTGGATGACCATTTCATAAGCGGTGGTGTTGTTTTAATAAATTTCATTTATTGTAATTTCATTTATTTTCATGTCACTCTATTATATATGTTAATTTTTTAACAAAAAAATAATTAATTAATTAAATTCATTGTGTTGAATTTAAATATAAATAAAATGTTATTTAATTTATATATATATATATATATATATTATTATGTAAGTGTATGAATATGTCGATAATAATGTGAGTTCAATATATGCGACAAACCTGGCTATTTCTTGAAGGATTCTTGGCGTGATACTTGCTGGATGTGCCCTGTAAATTCAATAATCTTGAAGGGAATTTATGAATGCATGAAATACAAGATTCTTGCAGGAAATACAAGATTCTTGGAGGAAATACAAGATTCTTGGAGGAAATACAAGATTCTTGGAGGAAATACAAGATACTTGCAAGAAATACAAGATACTTGCAAGAAATACAAGATACTTGCAAGAAATACAAGATTATTGCAGGAAATACAAGATTCTTTCAAGTAATACAAGATTCTTTCAGGAAATTATGGGAATATTATGTTGATCCATAATTGCGACTTATTTATAATTTCAATAAGTATCGTAGGGTAATTAATTACACCATCAAATGTTAACGTTGTTTTTTATCTTGTGTTAGAATGTTTCAGAAATAATTATCAATCAGTAATAAAGATATCATATGCAGATGAGTTTTAGTCTATGTTTACGACAACTTTTTATATTAAATATTGCATACTGTATGATTTCAGTGAACTCTAGAATTCTTAAAAATAACCGAAAATACAGTGTATTCAGTGATAAGGTATAACATGTCTCATTTTCATTCAGAAACAATTTTAAGTCATACTCATATAATACTAGTACCTAGTATTATATGAGTATGTGCTACTATAGTATATTAGGTGCATTTCTAACGCCTCTAGAAATAGCAACATGACTCATCAGTTCGGCCCACATCTCCTAGGCCCTAGTACTAACCGCCCATCTCACCCCCCTGCCCTACCCTGAAGCCTCCTCAATGAAACCGAAACTCTACCCCCCTTCCTACCTGAAAAAAATTATTTTTAATTTTTACGCCAAATTCGCACGAATTATTCTCATATAGGGGAAGCCAAATTTGAGGCTATGCAAAAACAGGCTTCGAATTATGAGGAGGAATATGATCAAATCTTTAGAAAGATCTACCTCCACGTCATCAATCACTTAACATTTATGAGCAGAGCCTACTACTTGCAATAAATGGTTTTGCCAAAATACTGGTGTGCTAAAGGACTCATCTTAATTGAACTTCTAACTACTAATGGTATACACTGGGATGAGAGAGATCATCTCTTTGATGATAATAGTCATCCAATTGTCAAAGCACATATTTTGGATGTGATACGCTATGAAGTGGATAATTATATGATCGATCTAAACTGATTACACACCAATCGGATGGTCACAAAGGAGAATAGTGTTACAAGAGTACAACTTACCGATACAGTATATGAGAAATATACCTGACGAGAATTATGAACAAACATAGATATATACTGTATATTATCTCCACAGTCAAAGGCAACACTTGCAACATTTTCTCGTTTTGTGTCAAAACCACGAGTGTCAGAGGGAAGTTTTCCAATTTATAATTTAAACTCATTAGGCATGCAACCGGTAACACCCAAGGAAAGTTCTCCCAGTGATGATATATTCTTATTCTTAGCGTGGCCACTACTGCCAGAAAGTGAATGTACTTATGACAATGATGAGCAGTGAGACTGACAATTTGTTATATTCTAAATGCTACTCTGTCTCACTCTGGATAAGTTTAAAATAATAATAATAAATGTTATTCTAACTGATTAATCACGTGTGCTTCAAAGATTTAAATTAAGGATATATATTTTAATATTGTAGAAGTTTAAGGATTTTACAGCACAAAACTTTAGGAGTTTAGGGATTTTAGTTAATAAACTCTACTGAAATAATTTCAAATGTACGAGAATAAGTGATACTGAATGGAACAGCGTGAAATAATAGTGAAACTGAACTTCAAAATACATGTACTTGGATGTAACAGGGTGACTGCGGACGATTTGAAGATAAAATGACAAGGAATGCACGCTTGAGGACGGACAAATTAGCCGCCATACGTTTGCTATTAAATTGTTTTGTCGAGAATGCTCACGCATGTTATATACTGGGTCCTGATGTCACAGTTGATGAGCAATTATACTCCTTCCGAGGACGATGCAAATATTGCCAATATATGCCGAAAAAACCGGCTAAATGCGGTTTTAAATTCTGGCTTCTTTGCAACTCCGACAAGTATTATGTTTACAATTCACTTATGTATACTGGTAAAGACGATACAGAACAACCGTGCTTTCAATTAGGAGAGAAAGTAGTCCGTGAATTAACTGTACCTTTACAAGGCTCTGTAAGAAATGTTACTAATGACAATTTCTTTACACGTCTAAGGTTAGCGCGTTTTCTCTCCGATCATAAATTCACTCTCGTTGGAACCACGAAAGTCAATCGTCGGGAAATCCTTCCAGAACTGTAAAAGGAACAGGGAAGAGCGCTTTATTTATCTGTGTTTGTCTTCAATGCTCAGACATGCTTGGTGTCTTACAAAGCCAAACCAAACAAAATCATTGTCCTTCTACAATAAGTACTCAACACAGGGATGCTAACATTGACTTGAATTCCGCTAAAGAAAAACCGTATATGGTTGT
This sequence comes from Coelogynopora nodosa, assembly GCA_034780555.1. Taxonomy (NCBI): domain Eukaryota; kingdom Metazoa; phylum Platyhelminthes; order Proseriata; family Coelogynoporidae; genus Coelogynopora; species Coelogynopora nodosa. The sequence continues at coordinate 10,334 of JAUZND010006795.1, forward strand.
GTATTACAATAAAACAAAAGGTGGTGCTAATTCCGCGGATCAATTGATCATGACCTATTCCGTAAAATATGCAATGCGACGATAGTATGTTGTAATCTTCTGTAATGTTCTGGATAGTAGTGTTTTGAATACCTTTATTTTGTTTTCAATGCTCATCCATTGGCAAACATCATCGGCGACGAATTTATTTACTACAACTATTTGAACAATTGACTCAGGACTATAGAACTCGGAGACATGCTGCATATGGAATTCATCCTGCTGCCATATTGGCCCCCA
>JAUZND010006796.1:0-10612 GCA_034780555.1 Coelogynopora nodosa
ACTTTAATACACATTTTAAATTCGACTAATTTAAACAAAATTCACGCAACTGACACTTGCGTGAATTTTCTAGAAAACTTGTGAGAAATTATTTAAATTCATTTTATTGGAAATGCACGTAAGTAATGAGCCCTTACGTTTTAGTATTTTTTTGTGATTGGTTAATGATTATGAACCAACTAGTTACTGGCAATGATAGGTTTGACTGTATACAGACTTTTAAAAATGTAATGTCAGATTTTTCAAAAATTGCACATACGTGTCTTTTCTAGAAAGGCTTATAGACACTCCGGAATACCTCAGCAAAATCCACTTGATAGTTTTATTAATAAAACTTTGATAAATTATTATTGGTGATTTAGATAAGCATGACACAGATTTATGGGGAATAGAAAAGTTTTGTGTTGCATTATGCTTCCGCTTCGTTCCAGAATTCTATATAAAATTTTAAAATACCACTCGCTGCGCTCGTTATTTAGGTTACCTCATTCTGCTTTTCTGACCTATTACTCTACTAAAATCAAATTTTTTAAATAAGAATAAAACAAATCACCAAGAAAATTTAATAAAATGAATAGAAACTCTTGCTATGATCGGAAATCAAGATAAATGAAAAACGAATCAGGTGCCGATTTCAAAACAATGTGAAATTGAATAAATAACTAAGAATAATGTGAAATTTAAAAGAAATTTGATGATAAAATAATATAAAATTATAATAATTTTAAATAAAAATTTTCAAGAAGAAAAATCAAATTAAAATAAACTGAGACCAGAAAGTGAAGCCATATAATCTATAAAATGGAAGATGATAATGGAGTTATAATTAGAGCAATGTTTAATGAACCAGAAGTAACAGAAAGAAAAAAATTCAAAGAAGATACAGCTGTGGAATATCAAATTAATTTGAATATATAGAAGAAAACTTAGATGATTATTTTTTTAGAATTTATGAAAGTTTAAGTAATTTAATTTCTACTAATTTAAGAAAATTAGGATCTGCAAAAGTTCAATTGAAATCAAGAATAATTTTTTTAAATACATCAATTGATAAAGATTTTGTAAGTTGGTTTAGTAATAAACCAACAATTTTAGTAGAAAATGAAATCGAAAATTGTATTGATTTTTTTTTAAAATCAAACAAAAGTATTTTCAGTAGAAATAAAACAAAAAGAATCTGGAAATATATTTCAATATATGGATCAATTAAATGTTATTATATTAAAAATAAATTCTTTAGCAGGATCTTCTTACATCAAATTGCAATTTCGTTCAAATTATTTAATTAATATTATAAATAAAGATACTAAATGTTTCTTATGGTCAATTTTATCACTTAAATATCCTCAACAAGATCATAAAAATAGAGTAGCAAAATATCAAAAATGTTTTAAAATAAATTATCCATATCCAATTAATATTAAAAATATTAAATATATTGAAAAAGATAAAAAAACAAATATAAATGTTTTTAGTATGAGTGATTCAAATCCAATAATTCATTTATATAAAAGTTTAATTAAATATAAAACAACTTTTATTTTATTATGAAAATCACTATTGTGCTATTACAAATTTAAAAGGATTTCTAAATGGAAGATTAAGAACAAAAGATAAAAAAAAAAATTTTTGTTTAAATTGTTTATCAGATTTTTCAGAACAAACTGCATTAAAGAATTAAGAAGAAAAATGTTCAAAAAATAATTTCTGTAGACAAATTATCCCTACATCAGAAACAAGAAAAGATATATTAGAATTTTATCGTCATGAATATACTTTGAGAAATACAGTAGTTTTGTACTCAGATTTTGAAACAATTACTACTACTGATAAAAGACAGATTCCTATTTCTTTTGGATTAAATATTATATCTGATAGTGATTATATAATAAAATCAGAATATGTATAAAGGAAAAAAAGAAACGATAGAAGAAGCGAGTGAAGATTGTGTAAAAGTATATTTAGATGAAAAGGAAAAAATAAATAGAACTGTAAGATATAGTTTTAATCATTATGCTAGAAATCCTATTAAAGCAAGATTAACTAAAGAATAAGCTGAAAATCAAAAAATGCTTCAAAATGTTATATTTGTGAAAAAGAATTTACTCGAGAAACAAAGAAAATTATAGAACATTGTTATTGGAATGGTAAACACAGAGGAGCTGCATGTTTATCATGTAATACTAAAGAAGGGAAAAAAAGGAAAAAAAATTCATTCATTCAAACTTTAGGGAGATATGATGCAAATATGTTTGTTAAAGAATTAGCTGTAAGACAAAATATATTTAAAAAAATAAAACTATTACCAAATACAGCTGAAGAATATATTTCATTTAAATATCAAAATATAGAATTTAAAGATTCCTTAAGATTTTTTAAGCATGTTTAGAAAAAGTTTCAAAATCATTATCAGATTTCAGATACTTGTGAACCATTTTAGCGTCATAATGTAAAGTAATCATGAAATTAATAACAAGTCCCATTTTAATTTTGTTCTTGACGTTGTTTTTTTCCACACTGATCGAAAAATTGACACTGTTTAAATTGATTTTTGGCGTGGCCAAGAGTCTTTATTTCACCAATAACATGATTTATTATTGCTATAAAATTAAAGGAGTCTTTAATGAGTTTCAGCATATTTTCTTTTTTCATTTTTATCTTTTCTGTTACGTCTGTTTCTTGCGATTCTACAGGAGCTATTTGTATCAGTTCATGTCCAAATAAAGCTGAAATATCTGGAAAAAGCTTGCATAAATCTTACTCGAATTCATCATGGTTATCTTCTCTAAAATATTTATTTAGTTTTAATGTTAGTCAGTAAATCACATAATTCAGTAATAATTTCTTCATTTGCCATTATAATTAAAATAATTCATTTAAAAAAAGCAGTTTCTAACTTCTTTGAAAAACTACATTCTTTTGTCAAAATTAACTTAATTATATATAGAATTGAACAAATTATAAACATTAGTATTACCATTAAAAGGAACAAATTACATAGTGGCTAAAATAATTTGAATTAAACTACATAGAAAACAGGAGTTACCGAGATTATTGAAACCTATTGGTTTAATATTAGCACACAAATTATTATTAGGTGAAGGTTTGAGAATAATTATGATGGTAACTATCAACGTCGTAGTTAATACAGGCATTAATAAAAGTCACATTAATAAAAGTCACATTTATCAATTAAATGAGGATTTTTATTGCAGAAAAAAACATTTTTTAAGTAAAATCTTATAATCAAATCCACGTTTAATTAATTTATTGTAAAGAATAATAAATCTAAAAACCTGAAAAGGGCACAAATCTTATCAATTGACTATAAAAACAAGTATAGACAATATTATGATAATATTACTATCTAAGAAGGAATATGAAACATATACTTAGTAACATACAGTTTATAATTTACTTGTTTCATTTGTTAAAATTATATTTAAGTGGAATCATGTTTGTAAATAAACTAATGTTAACAAAGACAAAGTTGACATTAAAGTATTTTTTCATAATAATAATTCTAAACATATATATTTAATAAAATGTTAATTAAAATGCTATGCTTACATTTAGAACACATTCTACAATTACAGTGGTGTGATCGAAGCTGGTTTTAAACATAAAATCGCGACTTTAGGTACAAAAGTACCGCGACCTAGGTTTTTTAGTGTGATAAAAAAACTATTTTTTTGTACCAAGACGCTTACCCCTAGTTTTTTTATATTAAAATATAACTGCCATACTTTCGCAAAAATGAGAAATGCGGACAATTACATATGTATATATTTTTTATTATTTTCGAAATTGCATGTGATTATTCATGGGTTTATTTGTAATTGTAAAATACCCAATATAATAGGTACATACATAGGTATCCATAAAATGTTTATAAAGTGGATACATTTTACGGATGTATATAATAAACTTATGTACACATTTTTAGATTACAAATTTCGAAAATGTTTACCATCCGCCGTTGTGTTAAAAAAACTGTTCATTCTTCTGGGCTATAAAAAAGTTGTACATATCTTATATTTTAAGTATGCGGTGTAAATAATTTCAGCGTAACAATTTTACAAATGCGTCTGATAATCTTGGAAATATGTACCTACCTATTACTGTATATAGGTATGCACCATAATAAATAAATAATAAAATACTTTTTCTTTAACCAATCGCTGGTAACCCATTTTTGTGACCAAAATGTTGAACATGAAGAATTCAGAGAACAACGTTTATAAATTGTAAACAACAGGAAATGATAAAACTGGATTTATCAAAAGTTTTCTACAAATTCTTTCTTGTAACTCACCTGTGGATTTCTTTCTGACTTAATTTGACGAATCAACTCAACGGTCTCCTTACAAAATACAAAGGCGTAAGTTATCAGAATAATTCCAAAGTAGATCTAAGTAACAATTATAAATTTTGAAGTTTAATAGAAACATGTCATCTAAATTATCTTAAAACACCCCATAATCACCAAATTCAGGTTATTCATTGAAACAATTTTTTTTACAAATATAATGTTTTGAAATTTGATGTCGATACAACTCAAAACGCAAGAATCAGATTATAAATGTTTGAAATATAAAATCAGTCACCATTTTTGTGACCATAATGTTGAACATGAAGAATTCAGACAACAAAGTTTAGAAATTGTAAACAACAAGAAATGACAAAACTGGATTTATCAAAGTTATCTACAAAATCTTTTCTTGTAACTCACCTGTAGATTTCTTTTTGACTCAAGTTGACGAATCAACTCAACGGTCTCCTTACAAAATACAAAAGATTATTAAATTAAACGAAATTTTCCCCTGTTGAAATATGATGTTCCCCACCATTCCTGTTGCAAAAACTTCAGTTTGATCGTTTTGAGCATTATAATTGAAAAGAATTATTTCCCCTAATTTGAATTGGTTGCTCAATTTTTAAAACCTATCTCCTGTCACGCACGGCTACATGTGTAGTATAGCTTATAAATTCAAAATATTATCACAGTTTTTATGAAAGCTTTTTTCAGCTCATATACCACTATAACACTTGCTTAATACAGCTGTTAAAAAATGAGACTATTTATGACTTTTTATCCAAGTATTTCCTTGCATTAAATAAATAAATTGCTTTATTATGAATTTTTTTGAGAAAGAGTTCAATAAAAAAAGTGTTTAACTATAAAAAAAAAGATGAATCATAAACATTATATCACACAAACATTTCATTGCACCAGTAGTGCAATCAAATAATCAATAAATATCAACGTATAGAATTTCTCATAAATGTGAAAGCATTTGATAGCACTACTACTAGTGCCATCTGTTGAAGGAAGCAGCAGTTGAAGATGTTGAATTTTCTTTTCAAACCAATCTTGAATAACGTAGTGGGGTGTTTTCTCTTCCTATCTGACATTTCTGTAAGTATTGGTTGAAAAAAACTTAGCCCGAAGTCTAGTTTTTAGGACCTAGTTTTTCTTTTAAATAAAATCATCATTTTTATAGGATACACATGAGAATTTGATGACATAATGTTGTCTGTATGAAAAAGTATTTCTACTTTTAAACTGAAACTTTCATTGACATTCTTTAAATAATTTGTTTGGTTTTTACTGGTAACTAATATGATGCCATAAGTTATAAAAAATGAGCTAAAAACAGACTTTCGGTTTATTTCCACCCCAATCTAATACAATATTTAGAACATCTTTGGCACTAAATAGACAGCTAATTCTGCGAATATCTAAACATATCTAACTTTTATCTAAATGCATATCATGTGAGTAAGTTGTGTGAGTTGTTGCTTACACTGACAATATTACATTTTCTTATCTTATTATATGAAAAGTGGGAATACTTGAAGCATAACTAAAGTGATGGATTCATTGATGTAGTTGAGAACTAAGATGGTACAATCTTATTGGTGAACTAGGCGATGCTTAAGTACCAAGTAATGTTCTATTGTTTTTGTGTTATAGTGTTGTTTATTCAAATTTGTATATTTTAGTTAATAATTGTCGAGTTTTTTCAGTGAATAAATCTAAGAGAGATTAAATCATTTGTTATGTAACATATTTAAAACGTTTCCTTATTAGTGAGAAAAAATTCTAAAAGCCTTGACTATCAGACACATTGGAATATGAAAATGACAAATAGTTTGACATACAAATAATACAGTGAACATCATGTGCATCTATTTTGCCTCTGTTTTTATCTCGTCTTTCAATTTAATACTTTTCCTGTCTCTGAAAATGTCAACAACTTTTATAAAGAACCAACTTGTAGAGTCTGCGGGTTCATCTCTATCTATCTTTTCCATTGTTGTTCTATTTTTCATGGTTAACGATCATAAAGTCTTCTTCCTTCTGGGAGATACAGCATCATTACTTACTACTACTAGTAGATTAGTTTCGCTTGTTGATAATTTCTGAAAAAGACAAGACGGTCAATAAGATCTATTACATGACAATATGAGGACTGGTCAATGGTTGGTTGTTCAAGATGTGGAAGGAAGTTATCACATTTATTTTTGCATGAAGACTAGGGCCTCATCTGCCCCGGTGATTTTAACTCGATAATTCTGTGAAAATGATTATTCCATAAAGCATAGCTGATAGTTTTAGTGGAATTAATAATTTTTTTGGTTTAATACATCACTATTTATTATATATGTATTATTTCTTTTTAGATGGCGACATCAAACGAGAAGTTTACTATGAATGATTTTGTTAAGATTGAAAAAATTGGTGAAGGTAAGTTTGCATTATTATCAAGCAAGCTATATATTGTATTAAATATAAAACTGAAGAATTTCCGCTCCGAGAAATTATTGTTATATTTTCAGTTTATTTTATAATAATGGTTTTAGTAAAAAAAATTATCTAACGTAATATTCAAAATTCAAACAGGTATAATCTATATTCCACTGAATAAATGTTTTGTTTTTTATATCAATCATATAATCAATAATGTAACGAGAGAAATGCGGCTAAATTGAATCGATAAACGAGAAAGCAGCGTGTTCTGCAAAAATTTTAACATATTGAGACAATATTGCGGGGCCGATTGAGGAGGCTAAAAACTAACAAACTCAGAATATTCATATTAGCAAAGGTTTTTTCAAATTAATTTGACTATTAAGTAAAGGTTAATACGCCGACTGTTCTTTTCACTCTTACTTATGTTGATGCTTGATAAGTCGCCACTATTAACTTAAGTTGTTGCAAATTCTTCAAACATGTTAATTATAAACTCGTTATCCCTTTTTATACGATTCTTACATTTCCTATTTGCAGTGTGGCCACTTTTTTGGAAACTGAAAAAATAGTAAATTGTAAATTTTCGCCAAGAAAAGACAGTTAAAGTTTTGGTACCTTGATTAGAAATTATTTTTTTATAGCTCTATTATCCTTAGAAAGCTAGAGACGATAACCTGTTTGTGGAAAGTCAATGAAATCTTTTAATTTAATTTAGCTGATGGTTACAGGGAGAGTTATCGTACTTAGTGAATCACAATGTAAAGCGTAAGTGAAAAGTCTGACTGAAAAGATAAACTTACACATTTATCTGGAAAGTTTTCTGTCATTTCCCCCCCCCCCCTTCCCCCTTCCCCCTCTGAATCCACCTGGCGCTGTCTTGGTCACCTGCGCCTCTTAAGGGACCTACGGTGTGGTCTACAAGGGTCGCAACAAGAAGTCCGGCAGTCTAGTGGCGCTGAAGAAGATCCGACTCGAGAACGAGGAAGAGGGTGTCCCCTCGACGGCGATTCGGGAGATTGCTCTGCTCAAAGAGCTCCAGCACCCTAATATTGTCTGGTGAGTGAGCCCACCTGGCCAAGCCAATCAGAGGGATTTAATCATCATTATTATTGATTATATTATACAAATTTAAAAATTGGACAGTTTCATTGCAAACATGTTGCTTTATTGATTTCTCCTGCTGTAACGGTATAATGCACACGTCACAGGGTGTCCGCGACCGGGAAAAACCTGTGAACTGCTTAAGCCACCGAGAAAATTCGAAAAAACTTGGAATTTGTCGAATTCTAGGGAAAAAACTGGGAATTTAACTATTTACAGAATGAAAACTGGGAATTAGTCTTAATATTTCTGTTGTGCGTATTTTTCAAATTATCTGCTGCCACTTGCCCAGTCTTTTAATATCTTATAATAAAGGTGACTTTTGTCATTTTCAACTAACATCGCTTTTTGTGCTGCATAATCGTGTATTATACTATTATTGACTTCTTTATACGCTAAGCACAGCCATTATCACTGCTGGGAATTAAGCAACCCTAGCTTGTTGAGTTGTCATTAGATAGTTTTTTGCTAGTCTTGGTAGAGAAAAACCGGGAAAAGGACAATTATTAGCCTGGAAAAACCGGGAATTCGATAGTAATAATAACACGGACACCCTGTATAAGTGTTGCAAAGTGGTCTCCATGTTCTCTCTCTCTCTCTCTCTCTCTCTCTCTCTCTCTCTCTCTCTTTCTCTACCATTGTCTGTGTCAGCCTCCAACAAGTCCTGATGCAGGAAGGCAAGCTCTATCTGGTATTCGAGTTCCTCAGCATGGACTTCAAGAAGTACCTCGACAGCCGGCCTAAGGACCAGTTCCTCTCCCAGCAGCTCATCAAGGTAACTCGCTCGCTAGAATTTATCTCACTGACTCCAGGAAATTAATATGATCATTATCACCAAAGAAGAAGGGGGGAGAAGGGAGGGAGTAAAATTGACCTGCCATTTATTGATTTATCGTTTACTACTTAAAATTTACTCAGGCTATCGTTGTATAATTTTCAATACCTGCCGAACTTCTTATTCCAGTTTCGGTTCTATATTTTCGCTAAATAGACAATGCAGTACTCCTTTTTCAGGCTTTTATGCTGAAACCATCTCAAACCGTATCTTCTCAATTATTTACTCTAAGACTAACTTTGGTCTGTGATAATTTCCCGCTGTAATAATATTAAACTATTTATACATTTCAAAATTGTGGCCATTCGATTTACAGTTTTTTTCTTTCATTTTTGTTGTATTTAAAGTTTCCATACGTCTGGTAGCTATAATAAAATTATACTCTTGTTATTATAATAATATTTGTGACATTTGAAACGTATTAGTGCTAAAAGCAGCCTTATATTATAGTGGTATGGAATGTGTTGAAGGTTAGCAAACAATTTAATCCAAAGGACAACACCAAGTATCGGAAGGTTTAATACACGAATCATACTGTTAATTGCACTCCACAATATTTAACACAGCATAAATTACTGAAATTGTCATGATTTGAAGCAAGCATTCCAAGTGACGACGACCTTTTCTATTCCGTACCATTCCATTATTTTTTGATATAATCGAACAAGACTCAACACAGAACTCCTGGCTAGGTGCACGCCGCACACTGTGACCTAACTTGCATGACAGGATATATATATATATTGATCACATTACTTGTGTGCCGTGTGTCCACTTTCAGCCACTGTTTCACCTGAGATATGTTGCTATGCGATTCAGTATTTCGTGTGGATTCTATGTGTTCAGGTAGTAGGTGGGCCTTCTGGTAGTAAACATTTGTAACATTAATGATGAGACGAACGAAAGGCACATTGTTGTTCAGTTCCTGCCTGCTACGTACATTCTCAGTAACCAGGACGTTCATTGTGATTATACAAATTGTGTTTGTACTGATTATACAAACACGGTGGAAAATAAAATGAATATTTTTTCAGCGCTACCTATGGACATTATGATAAAAGAATCTGCCGCTGCAAAATGGTCAGCGTGCTAAAAATCAATAAAAGGAACAATACCTGTTCCATATACTATTAACTTTGAAACGGTCATTTGTGTTTAGGCTTAGTTGTAAACATGTTTCAATAATTATTGGAAAGTATTTTATCTATAATTGACTGAAATATATTATATTGTAGTTATACTTTTTATTACAAAAATATATACTATTGTATACTATTCTATAATCACATAATTTAATATTTAACAGCTTGTATTCCAATTGTGGTTAATAGCTTGGAAAATAAATAAATACACAATAAAATTTAAATAATTGCTAATTAAATCAACCACTTAAACATGAGATATTTGCATTTAATTGTCGACAAAAACATATTTGTTTTTACGATATGATTAACTAATGATTAATATATACTAATTACATATGTCATATTTTTAATATTATATATAAATATAACAACTTGTGCCTAATACAAAGACCGTCCACACGTGTGCTGTCCGCCCAACAGAGCTTCAACTACCAGATCCTGCAAGGTCTGCTCTACTGCCATCTGAGGAGGGTGGTACATCGGGACCTGAAGCCGCAGAACCTGCTCGTTGACGCTAACAATGTGGTCAAACTGGCCGACTTTGGACTGGCGCGGGCTTTCGGGGTGCCTGTCAGGGTGCTAACACACGAGGTACAGTAGCTATGCTTGCTCTTATGCTCTCCATTGTAGCTCTCTCTCTCTCTCTCTCTCTCTCTCTCTCTCTCAGAGATATACCGCTTCCATTTCTCCTCTACTATGTCCCCCCCCTCCAGGTGGTTACCCTGTGGTACCGCTTTCATCTCCTCTCTCTTTGCCCCCCCCCCCAGGTGGTAA
>JAUZND010006797.1:0-10612 GCA_034780555.1 Coelogynopora nodosa
ATGTGTCGCTGCCGCATTTGATGTGTCCTTGTCTACATTTGATCCGACAAAATTTACGTTTTCAAATTTAAATTCTCAGCTGTCCACATTTGATCTGCCATTGCCGTATTTGATCCGTCCTGTGTCTACATTTGATTGGGAAAACCTATACAATAGATCAAATATATAGGTCAAATATACAGATCAAATATATAGATCCAATATAGATATATAGATCAAATATATAGATCAATTATAACAAAATCTTTTTTTAAATCAAGGAAATAGTATATCAAATAATTTCAATATTTACCCTAAATATTTCAAGTCCCAAAGTAGAGACGCGTAACTCAAAAGTTATTTTTATATTTCTCATTATTTAATTTATTACTTGTTTTGTTTATTATTTGTTTCTTGTGTTTTACCAATATCTTGATCGTATTTTCCTTATATTGAATGTGCTTTTCTTTGTGATTTGTTTGTACACACCAACTAATTTTAAATTTTAAACATCAGAAAACAAATAAATTTTGTACATTTTTATTGTTTACATTTTTGCTTTTAATTGTCAGTATTTTTATTTTTACTAGTATTATTAAATTGCATATTTTATTCATTTACACTTAAACGGTGCACATATTGATTTAACCTTTCTGGCGCACGTTTGATTTTATCACACCTTACCAAAAATTATATCCTTTGAAATATGTGTATAATATATAAGGTTTTTGTGTATGGATAGAAAGACAGAAATCGTTCAGTTTTACACGTCAGCGAAAGAAGGAATTAATACCTTTTATCAGAGTGTCAAGACTTACTCCACAAATCGAAAGACGATTTGTACACAGAAAAATTCGGCGCTCTGTTTACCCCTAACAGTACAATAACATCAACTATGAACGTTGCTTATTCCTTCAAGAGCTAGCACAATTTTTTATAGAAAATCATGTTCAACGACGGCTAGCAATCCCTCAGGTGTTCTCGAAGGTAAACAAAGCAATTGACGAATACGCCCCACTAGACGCAAACCCTAACCACAATGTCACACATATCACAACAACGCACTACATGACGCAAACTTTGACCACATTGTAGCTATCAACAGATCACAACGACGAACTGCTAGACTCAAACACTGACCACACTGTAGCTATCAACAGATTACAACGACGCATAAAATTACGCAAACCCTGATCACAATGTAGCTATCAACATATCACAACGACGCACCACATGACGCAAACACTGACCACACTGTAGCTACCAACAAATCACAACGACGCACCATATGACGCAAACACTGACCACAATGTAACTATCAACATATCACAACGACGCACCACATGACGCAAACCCAGACCACAATGTAGCTATCAACGACGCACCACATGACGCAAACACTGACCACAATGTAACTATCAACTTGTCACAACGACGCACCACATGACGCAAACCCTGACCACAATGTAATTATCAACATATGACAACGACGCACCACATGACGCAAACCCTGACCACAATGTAACTATTAACATATGACAACGACGCACCACATGACGCAAACACTGACCACAATGTAACTATCAACATATGACAACGACGCACCACATGACGCAAACACTGACCACAATGTAACTATCAACATGTCACAACGACGCACCACATGACGCAAAAACTGACCACAATGTAACTATCAACATATGACAACGACGCACCACATGACGCAAGCCCAGACCACAATGTAGCTATTAAAAGTTCACAACGATCCCACAGATGCAAATTAAGAAGGCAGTATTAATTCCTGTGCAGTGTGTTTAACAGAGGAGTAAGTTTGTAAAAAACATTTAATTTAAAGTTTTATACAATTCTTAAAATTATTTGAAATTGATTGTTTTTTCTGTGGGCAGTACATTTACTTCATATTTGATATTGGGTATTTTATTAGTTGATTTTATAATATAATCTTTTCTGCTGCTATATAATATTTTAAAAAAATTAATGTTGTCATTCTCGTTTAATGTTGTAATTTTCGATTCTCACCCATTAATTCTTACAAATATTTTAACAATTCGTTAAGTAATTTAAAAGATATATTAAAGAGGTAAGTGTGTGCTCGTTTATAGTCTTATGATTATACACATTGGGGTAAAATACAAAAGCCATGATTAAAAGTTAAATAATTCAACCATTTTACGAAATTATTATTAAAATGTTGTTTTTGTTATTAGGGCTAATATGTGCTGAATATTATCAAGTATGAGTATTTTTCTAACGTTAATCATTTATTAGTATTAGCAGGTACGTAAACTAATATAAAGTTCATTATTTCCTTCAGATTATTAATAATGCTTTTAAATATATGTTTGCATAAAAACAAGCACATATATCATAAAATAAATTAATTAGCAAAGTCCTATATGAACATACTTACAAGTCAACTAAAACCAGTGATAACAAAAAAATTAATCGCAGGATTAATATTTTAAATTGAATTAAAAATCGATTCATAACCGGTGACAATGACGACATGTTTACATAATATAGACAGCTTGTATAGATACAGCTTAAAATACAGTTCCAAATTGACGATGATAAACAAATTTTTCATACGCAGCAATTAATAAATGCAACTTCAATATTGAACTGTTAATTCTGTACTTATGATATTAACCATGTTAGCCATTTTCACAAATTGTTTATGAGCTCTTAAACTTTCGCCAGATCGATATATTACGACAGCTTCAATAAAAGTAGGCTATCGATTTTTAGTTCTCTCGAACGTTTACGCGCTTAATGAGCCTCGTGAGCGCGTCTCTCGAACAAGTTCCAGACGCAATAATTTAAAATAATCAAATTTGCGTAGATGCTCCGCGATGTCTCATACTACAGTGGAAGCCGCTTTATAAAATCCCGTTTAATAAAATCAGCCGTATATAACAATGAAAACGGCTGGAACCCCAAATCAATTTTTATGTACATGGTGTTAAAATATACTTCGGTTATTAAAATCAGGCGTTTATTAAAATCAAATGAGGTGGAACCAACCTGATCTTATTAAGCGGCTTCCACTGTATGAGGAACTGAGGATCACGAGTACCCAATGATAGGGATGAGCTGCAGAACCCCTTTTTTGGGGGGTAATGTTAATTGTTATTGTAAATATCAACGATACGTCGAGTGTAGCCTACATATGTGAGCAATTCGGCGTCCTTACATCTAATAGGAGGGTGCTGTGGCCACCAAATGTTAGCTTTCTTAATGGAGTTGAGTGGCAGGGCTGCTGGCAGTTGTTGGCATAATACATATGTTTCAATATAGCGAGCATGAAAAATGTTTAATAAAATAACGCACGGACTTCATCTCAAGAGATTACGTAATATATATTACATTTCATACCATTATATGGCATTTCATGGAACTAAATGGCATTGGCAAGGCCTGACTATTGCTGCATATGATAACAATTACTGGACTGTTTTGGGTGAAACAGTATTATTGAGAGTTACGCGTTTCGATACTTTGGTGAAATCTTTTGAAATATCTTGGAGAAATAGAGCCACATTTAGTTTTTAGGAAATGATTACGAAATAATATTGTATGGGCTATATAGCAATATGGTATTGAATTAGGTAATATTTTCACACAAAATGCACTATATAATATGTGGAGTAGTTCTTTCTACCATGATACAGCAGAGTAAAACAAAGATTGCACTCTGTGTATAACATTCGTAAACTGATAATATAGTTAAATTTATGGGATGGGCAACATCCTATATATATATATATATATATATATAAGTACACGTATATGTATATGTATAAGAGGCCTCGGCTTTATTACGGAAGTACAGTATGGCATATGTATATATATATATAATTTAATAGCACAGTGGTAGTATAATATAACATGTTAAATATGAACAGAAACTTTATGACATACGTAACACCTGCCGCGCAGTGACTTTGGTCCACCGATGACAACTTCCTTGATGGATCGTGAGATTTGGAATGTGGGTAGTAATCTGACGAAAGTAAAATTAAACTGTTCAATATTGCGTACCTGTATCAGAATATAATTAACTCTCTGCGAGGCGCTCTTATACAACAACCAATTATTTATTAAAGCAAAACGTGTCATGGTAACAAAACTGGTAACATTGGTTTATAAAGAGTAAACCCAATATCTATATTGTAAACTTGAGAGAGTGGTATGAGAGTGAGATATGAGAGTGGATATGAACACTTTTCAAATAAATCATTTTAAATGATTCAAAAAATACATTAACAGTAATGTTTTAGCTTAAATTAAAGGTATAATAAATCGGTTAATTCTAACTTTTCACCGTCACTTTTCAACTGAAAATTTTTTTGAACATTTATTGATTTTTAATTTTATGTTTTTAATTTTTATTTACTGTTCTTGTTTAATCTATAGTGACAGACAGTATGATTTCTCATATTATTAATATCCCGATGAGGGTTTGATGCCGAAAGTTTTATGATTAACTACTTTTATTATTTTATGCTGGAGAAGGAAGAAAGATAAATATAATTTAAGAATAAATTAACGTTTATTTTCCAGGAATATTAGTCAACGTGTGTACAAATTCAATTTAAAAAGTTATGTGGGATGGTACAACTTGTCTAACAGATTTGATAACTTGTTAATGATAACAGATGTACAATATACGCGTGAAACCAGTCATAAGCTATTTAATCATATTATCAATATTTTGGCAACATATTGCAACATATGCAACATATAGCAATTATTCATAATTATAGCAAATTTAAAACAATTTATTTGTAATTAAATTAAAGTTAGATCCTTTAAAATCATTGGAAGCCATTGAATCTTTTGAAATCATTAGAAGCCATTGAATCCTTTGAAATCATTCGAAGCTATTAACTTATTTGAAAACATTGGAAGCTATTGAATCCTTTTCAATCGTTGGAAGCCATTGAATCCTATTAAATCATTGGAAGCCATTGAATCCTATTAAATCATTACAAGCCATTGTATCCTTTGAAATCATTGGAAGCCATTGAATTATTTGCAATCATTGGAAGCCATTGAATCCTTTGAAATGATTGGAAGCCATTGAATCTTTTGAAATCATTAGAAGCCATTGAATTATTTCCAATCATTCGAAGCTATTAACTTATTTGAAAACATTGGAAGCTATTGAATCCTTTGCAATCGTTGGAAGCCATTGAATCCTTTGAAATCATTGGAAGCCATTGAATCCTTTGAAATCATTGGAAGCCATTGAATCATTTGCAATCATTGGAAGCCATTGAATCCTTTGAAATAATTGGAAGCCATTGAATCTTTTGAAATCATTGGAAGTCATTGAATTCTTTGAAATCATTGGAAGCCATTGAATCCTTTGAAATATGAAACTACATCGACACCGAATGTATTTGTTGTTCCCATATTATCATTTACCATTCAAGTTCTGATGATAAATTTAAAATAATAGATTACATACTTTCTACATTGAAAAGATCCAAAAAACCCTTGCTGATCGGTAACTATTAACAGTTTCAGCAAAAATGTTCGATGTTTAAACATTTGCATATGTTACAAAAATCCCAAACGTGCTGTAAATCGCAATGCGCATCTTTAATTACAATATTATTTATAATAAAAATGCTATATAAAATAAACAAAGAAACAAATAAAGCCAGTTTTCTCAAAGAAGAGTGAAATTAATTTACTTTTTAAATATATAATTTTTGTTTTAATCTTAAGTAGAACTATATTCAATTTTTCTTGTCTTATTTAGCCTTACTTAAGTATATCATCATATCTTTTTGTAGCGTTAATAAAATATACATATATCGGTTGATGTATTTGTTCATAAATTTACAGATATTGGTTGATGTATATATTATTTAATTTACAGATATTGATTGATGTATTTATTCATTTATTTACAAATATTGGTTGGTGTATTTATTCATTAATTTACATACATTGGTTGATGTAATTATTCATTAATTTACAGATATTGGTTGATGTAATTATTCATTTATTTACAAATATTGGTTGATGTATTCATTCATTAATTTACAGATATTGGTTGATGTATTTATTCATTTATTTATTACGTTTTATTAATATGTTAAGACTCTCCGAAACAAAATGCCATATGAAATATAATTTTCTTCTTTTTACAATCTGCCCATGCATGTACAACATTAATTTGAAATAATCTTTATAGTTTATAAAACGATAATTAACATTACAAAAGATTAAAATGCATACTTCCAACATTTCGTGCAAAAAAATGCAACGGATTGAAAACCAACCTGTTGATAAATTCGGCCAAATTATCATTGGATACAGAGAAGTCAGCAATAAAAAAGGAAACCGGGCAGTCGACAACTTCGACATCTTGTTTCCCCGTCAGCTTCATCTAAATATAATTGATACATCGATATTATCAGTAAGTGATGTGTCATAATTATCAAATTCATATATGTACACTGTGATGAATATCACAAATGTCAAAGTCACCATGCCACACAACATATAACTGTTGATGTATAACATACAATATATCAGCAACAGTCAAACAACGGGGAATATTTTTTAAAAATGTTCAATAACAAAAAAGGTCTATTTATAAAAATAAATTATATCATATTTAATATAAGTGTTACTTATTATAATTATATTATAAAAGAGTGATACATATATATTTCTAATCAGATATTCAGGCACCATCCTTTAATGTACGTGGTATGTATGTAAGTCAAACAGTTTCAAATTAAGCATAATATACTGCAAATATATAACTTGAAATAGAGAGAAAGATTCGTTATATAGAATTTGAATAAATGCTGTGCATATAGCTCACATGTTCGTGGATACAGGCTTCGAGAAGTTTGGCTCCCAAACATCGTGGATTGAGTTCCTGTGCCTTAGTAATGTCACCGATGGCCTGCAGATGGAGGCAGATGGATACATATTGAGACAGTTGGAGACAGAATGATGGAGACAGATGGAGACCAATGTAGACAGATGTAGACAGATGGAGAAAGATGTAAGCAGTTGGAGACAGATGGAGAAATATGTAAACATATAGAGACATATTGAGACATATATAGACAGATAGAGACATATGGAGACATATGAAGACATATAGAGACAGATCGAGACATATAGAGACCGATGGAGACAAATGGAGACAGATGGAAACATATATAGACCGATGGAGACAGAAAGAGACAGATGGAGACAAATGGAGGCAGATGGAGACATATAAAGACAGGTGGAGACAGATGGAGGCAGATAGAGACCGATGGAGACAGATGGAGACAGATGGAGACAGATGGAAACATATATAGACCGATGGAGAAAGAAAGAGACAGATGGAGGCAGATGGAGGCAGATGGAGGCAGATGGAGGCAGATGGAGGCAGATGGAGGCAGATGGAGAAAGATGGAGACAGGTGGAGACAGATGGAGGCAGATGGAGACAGATGAAGACAGATGGAGACAGATGGAGAAAGATGGAAACAAATAGAGACATATAAAGACCGATGGAGACAGATAGAGACCTATGGAGACAGATGGAGACAGGTGAAGAAAGATGGGGACCGATAATGACCGATGGAGACAGATGGAGACATATAGAGACCGAAGGAGACAGATAGAAACAGATGGAGACAGATGGAGAAAAATGGAGACCGATAGATATAGATTGAGAGATATGGAGACAGGTGGAGATAAACGGAGATATATAAAGGTAGATTTAGATAGATGGAGACAGATGAAGATAGATGGGGACAGATAGAGACAGGTGGTGATAGATGAAGACATATTGAACCTATGTAAATAGATAAAGACAGATGTACACAGGTCGAAATGGATTGCGGAAAATAAAGACATATGGAGATAAAAGGCGAGAGTGAAGATAGATAATTAAAAACAATTTTATTAGGTGATATTTACTGGTATTATTTAATATCATTTATACCTATGACAATCCGATAAAAATGTTCGAAAAATAATGTAAATCTTGAAAGATGAGAACAAAAACAATTGGGAAATATAGTTGTGTAATTTAGAAAAATTCCACTCGAAATTTGAATTTTGACTCTAAGAGTACATATCAATAGTATGATACATTAAAGAAAATATTTTATAACATAAAATGAAGTTTAATAAACGTTAACGACTTCAAGTTAAATTTTTTTGAAAATCAGAATAAATTGAGTATATAGTTGACTAAAAATGCTTTTATTATTAAAAAATTTAAAATAATTTTTTGAATATATATTATTCTAAATCAATACAGACACTAACCAGATACAAACAAGGAATAACATCATATTACGTTTTCAAATATTAAATGATTATACAAAATGTCGTTGAAATACAGTTTTTAAAAAGTTATAAAACATATTTATGATTAATATATTTATAATAAACTATTAATAGTATAAATAAATATTATTATTATTAACATTAATACAAAAATTAGTGTTCTACACTAACAATATTTGTGTACCGTTATACTAAGAGCACTATCAGAAAGGGGTTGCGAACAATTACAATACAGGTTCTTCTGGTTTCACACAGTTATTTTACACGATATTTATGAAGCCAAATATATAACTCACTCTTGAAAATTCCCTTCTAGAACTTCGAATTAAGGCACGAACACAGAAAGCATCCTAGCAAACAAGAAAAACGACGAAATAATCAAATAAATACAAATATCCATATTTAGCATGTGTAGCTTTCTAGGACACAACTATGTGTGAAATAAATAGAAGCTTTTTGAAATAGAGATTATGGCTTTAGGGGCAAACATTTCTGATCGAAAATTCTGTTTAAAACAGATAATAACATGTTCATGTTGTAAAAGAATTTCTTCCTCAGTAGGTATGAGAGTATGTCGTAGAGTGGTATACCTACCGTATATATATGTTCTCATCTTTTGTTTTAATTTAAGAAATTTTAGATTTCCATTTTTCGGTATTATTGTGCTATGCATCAATATATTAATTACAATTGCTGTTTATTACAATATTATTACAAATATTATTACAAAAATAATTTACAATTACAATAAACATGTTTTTCCAATATTATTATATTGTTATTTGCATAATTAGCAAAACGTATAAAGCGTATATTTTTTTATTTAAAATGTAAACAAATAATGTGATTTTTACAATATATATTAGGCAATTAAAACAAATAAAATATGAATTAACAGGAAATAATAAGGAACATCGAATTGCATTCGACATTTTTTTAATGAGAACTTTTCTTTAAATGGTTTTCATGATGAAGTGGAGAATAACTACTAAAATATATTCTGAAATAGCCAATTTATAGATATTTCACACAAACTTATTTAATTTAAAAAATTTCCGAAAATATTTGGTTTTATTGTCAAAATTATAATGCCTTTTCCCAATAAAAATGTAAAGGAAATCTTGGAGTGAACACAATTCTATATACTATTCAAATTGATATACATTACAAAACATATATTTGGATACGTCATTCTAAATTATAAATTTGGCCGAAATATAATTAAATAAAATTATATTATATAAAAACAATTACTTATTTTGATCGTCTGACATTAAGTCCAATAAAACGATTCTAGTAATCCATCATCGTCACATTTAGTTTATCTTAGATTATCTTTTTTCTATTATCAATTGTTTTATGACCTGCTTCTTACCATTATTTTAAATTTTTATTTATTTTATATATATATATATCAATTTTTCTAAGCACAGATTGCAGTTTTATTAATTATTTTATATACTTATAATGAAATAGGCAAAAATCGAATGAAACTCTTTGTAACTGAAGCGGGTCAAATATTCTCAAAAAACACAAAAAACTTTAAAAATATGACACATTCAAGAAAATCCAACAACACTATTAATATTAATACATAAAAATTATACAATATCAATTCATGTAGATGCTACAGTATAACTTATGTTATATATCGAATTCTAATTTCACAATTTCATTTTTAAATAAACCAATAAGCCAATACCTTACTTTAAAAAATGTTCTACTTATAATCTTTTAATAGTTACACCATTATAATATAATTCAACATATAGGCTATATCATTCTCTCTCATATAATCCTGAGGTAGACTGCAAGCTATATTCACTTCTATTGTCAACTAACTATAGTGACATATACAGGCCTATATATACAAGTATACACACCCATACACGTCATATATGCGACACACAAAACAAAATTTAATTAAATATTTGGAAACTGCGAAGAAGAGTATAATAATTATACATAAATGATATCATTCTCTGTTATTATAGTATGTAACCATAGCAACATATATTTACCGAATTCCGACGGTCCAACTGAACATGATTCTCGGAGTCTATTAGGGCAGAATGAAGATCACCTGTGGAGGAGATGGCAAATGAGTGAGAGAGAGAGAGAGTGTGTGAGAGAGGGAGAGTGTGTGCGTGAGAGAGAGAGAGAGAGAGAGAGAGAGAGAGAGAGAGAGAGAGAGAGAGAGAGAGAGAGAGAGTGAGTGAGCCCGCGCTTAACCATGATAACAGGTCCTTTTTGACCGCATTACAGGTCCGTTTCATATTATAGGTCCTTTTTAA